>UESW01002426.1:0-78448 GCA_900491605.1 Calamus simplicifolius
AAGTCAGTCCCAGCAGCCCTGACACTTCCAAGTCGGCTCCAGCGGTCCCGACTTCTCCAAGTCGGCCCCTGGTGGCTCCGACTTCTCCAAGTCGGCACCTGGCGATCTCAGCTTCTTCAAGTCGGCCCCAGTGACCCCAATGTCTCCAAGTCAACACCAGTGGCTCCGACGTCTTCAAGTCGGCCCCGAGCGGCCCTGACTTCTCCAAGTTAGCCTCTGACGGCCCCGCACGTCTTCAAGTCGGCCCCAGCGACCCAACTTCTCCAAGTTGGCCCCTAGCTGCCCCGACTTCTCCAAGTTGGCTCCAGCGGCCCCGACATCTCCAGGTCGGCCCCGGCGATCCTGACTTCTCTAAGTTGGCCCCTGGTGGCCCTTACCTCTCCAAGGCAGCCTCGAGCCATCCCAACTTTACCTACCGCCTGACACAATCAGGCCCACCTACCATCTAACACAACCAGGCTTACCTACCGTTTGGGCTGCGCCGCCTGACACAATCAGGCTCACCTATCACCTGATCCGTACAATTGTTAGGATCAAGCCCATCAACCGCCCAACCAACTAGCTCCTGTAATCTCCACCAACTTTGCTCTCAGCCACGCTAAACATAGAAGAAGAAGAAGAAGAAGAAGGAATATTTGGGGAAATATATTGTATTCAATGAACATCGAATTTGATGATAATTTAGATTTTATCACTAAAACCAAATCAGTCCTCTCTCTCTCTCTCTCTCTCCCTCTCTCTCTCTCTCTCTCTCTCTCTCTTTTGTTGTATTTATATGATGAGTGCAATGATAATTAAAAAAAAAGACTAATGATGCAGCCCAGAAGTGAAAAAATAAAAAGAGCTTTTCTTTCAAAAAAAACTTTAATTTTGTCCTAACCTATGTAGATGGCTTATTTTATTTTCTTTAGAAGTTCTATATTATTTTCTTTTAGAAATTTTATTTTATTAATATAAAATCAATCAATAATCCTATTTTTTTTTTAAAAGTATATAATTTTCGTCTAATTAAGAGTTTTGGGTCCTTTAACGTATTTCATTGAATCAAAGAATTTTAGTTACAAAGTTTTAAGAGATCATTCTTTTCTTTCTTATTTGAAGTTATTCTTTACTTGTGGCGTGGGGCCACAACTCTTCTTTAGAGATGTTAAAATCGATCTGAAATAAATCTTTTTCAATAAAATGACTTCAAAAATTATAACAACCAACATAATAGTGCAACGAACCCAAACTAAAAGAAAACAAGAAGAAAGAAAGAAAGCGTCACCTCCACCGATGCGGTGTTGCCGCAGTCCGCTAAATCACCATTGCACGCCATAAACTTGAAGCAAAAGAATTTGGAAAGTCTCCCCATCCTCACAATCTTGCCTTCTTCCTTCCTCCCGCTGCGAGCTCTCAGCCACGCTAAACATAGAAGAAGAAGAAGGCCTAACGTCCCAAGGAAATCCAAGGAACGAACCCAAACTAAAAGAAAACAAAAAGAAAGAAAGAAAGCGTCACCTCCACCGGTGTTGCCGCAGTCCGCTAAATCACCATTGTACGCCAAGCAAAAGAACTTGGAAAGTCTCCCCATCCTCACAATCTTGCCTTCTTCCTTCCTCTGTCTTTCTCCCGCTGCGAGCTCTCTCGCCGCACCGAGTATCTATGGTTTGTTTTTTTAGCGTTGCATGCGTTGATGCTGGAATTTAAGGCTCCTTCCCCTGCCCTCCATGATCCGACTCATTACTTCGCCCGCTGCCCAGCATTGATATCGCTTGTTTCCCTCGGATCACGGTAGTATGCGCGTGGTACCGGGCCGCTTCCAAATTAAACTTACCTTTTCATCAGCGATCACAATATTGTTACTTCGATCCAATTAAAGCGTTTAAAACACACTTGGTAACTTATATCACGAGGTAGAAGAGGAGTATTTGTTTATAATAGCCATTTTACAAGGTAAAATATTAATTATCATCATTTAATTTCTCATATAATTAGATCTCCGCCCGTATGGTATACTTAAGCTCATTTAAATTAGATTTTAAAATAAAAAAAAAAAATCTAGAATTAAGATATATATTTTTATAGATTGTTTTCTAAATTGATCTATTATTTTATAAAATAATATGAAATATATAATTTTTTGATTATAAAGAAGAGGGTTTAATTTAAATTTAAAAAATAGAAATAAGATAGGTGTTTTAAAATTTTGTATTTTTTTCATTTATTTGATTTAAATTTAAAAATAAAATAAGGTAAAGAATTTTAAAATTTAGAAATGCCTTTTATAGACTAATTTTATAGGTTGATATTCCTATATAGGTTGTGGAATGGCAACAAAAATTTTTGCTATCGAAGATGGAAAGGTGGTGTATCTTATGTTGGATAAAATCTTATATATTGCAACTCTCCCATATATTTTGGTTTAAAAGTATGCATTTAAGGGGATTAAATTAGATTGACAATAATATAGTAAACCTTCTTGTATTTGCTATACTATATTATATAGCTGGTGATGATAATTACTATAAAGATATATAAGTTAAAATATTCTTTTAATTATTAATTATTTACTTAAAATTCGAATAACAACAGAAATTTTTAATGGTAAGGTAGTGTACCTTTTATTGGATAAAATCTTCTATAATGCAACTTTTTCTTTTAAAGAAGGCAAGCTTTATTGGTTTAAAAGTATGTATTTAAAGGGATTTAACTGGGACAAACAATAATATAGTAAACCTTCTTACATACATTTGTTATATTATATAGTTAGTAATGATAATTATTACATTTATTTAAAATTCATCTTAATATTTGCAGCCCTCATGATTCAAGAACTTTGCACTATTAATGTTTCGTTACATGAAGTTGTTAAAATTAATGAAATAACTAATATGTCATTTTATCAATTAATCCATGTATTCAACCAATATATCATATTTTAAAATATGAAATATTTAATTATATTAATTAATAAAAAAAAATTTGAGAAGCAGTTCCTTTGAATATCGATAGGTTCATGCCATGAGTATGTTATCGGTGTCTCACAACTTAGATGTGTACAAGGCCTTTAATTATCCTTTCTGCTTCCAACCTGGCCTTCGCATGAGAGCCACCCTTTTTATTTGCCATCACCTTACCTTTTTAACTTACAGTTTCCCCCTCGCCATTTCCACACGATGGGGCCAACTGTAAGGTGGCTGGTCAAAAAAACAAGAAAAGAAAAGAAAACAAGGGAGGAAAAAAAAAAAAAAAAGAAAAAGAAAGAAAGAAAAGCATTTACAGTGGAGGACCTTAATTTGGCAGCCAAAGACAGCAGGCAAGTAGAATAAAGAAAGGGGATCATCAACATGCTGTCTTATCCAACTGTTAAGAAGTTTGTGGTTGGTCGCTTGACTGATTAATAGTGGCTTATAATTTTAGTTGAGGGTATATAATGATTTTTTTTTAAAAAAAAACCTAGCTTTATCATGCTCCTTAAAATCATGAGAATGGTGAATAAATCTCTTACACCATTATTTTATTTATAAATTTCTTTCTCTTTTGCGACCATCTTCAATTGTTTGGCATAATAAAAGCAATTTATGCAAGTTAATGAATGCACCTTAACTTTATCGTATTAATTTTTCTACCAAAAAAATTGTTATACTAATCTAAAAAAAATAAAAAGTTTGGTTTTCCTAATATAGATGCATTTGCTGATGGAGGAGTCATTAACAAAATTATAATTTTTTTAAAAAAAAGCCCAGAGAAAGTATTCTTATAAAACTAATGAGCAAAGAGATTTGATTTATAAAGAAAGATAAATAACTTTATCATTACTTTTTTCTATTTTAGAAAAGGTAACTCAATGCACAAGACTAATCCAAATTATAATAATAAAGCAACCGTATCATTACTTACTTTCTAGTAAATAAGATAATTAATATAATTTATGAGTTAAAAGATGCAAGATGCTCTAAACTTATAAAGCACTTTATTGGGACAATTATATTCACCATATGTGCCTAGTACGTAATTTAAGAAAGAAATTGAGCTTGGTTTGATTTTCAAGAAAGTTTATGGTGCATGGTGCCTAAGGGTGCAACTTGGGCCAGATTCAATCCGAACTCGGTCCGTCGAACCCGATTTACAGCAGTGTTTAAACTCATGTTTGCCCAACCCAAACCCGAAAGACCCAGGTTTAACCCGACCCGATTTGCAATTGACCCGGGTTCGGATTGACTGCAACCCGAACCCGAGGGTTATCCGAACAGAGGGTAGCTTATCGACACCAGGTTTATGGGAGCATTGAGGGCGCCAGTCGGGTCGAACAAGATGGCCAACTTGAGGACGAGGAGGGCAAGGCCGTCGATCGTAGGCGAAAAAAGAAGGACAAACATAAAGGTGGACCATCCACACATTTTGTTTCACTTTCTGCCTCCTCCTTTTCTTTATTTACGGCACCACCATCCCTGCAACAAGGCATTGCAGTAAGAGAGAGAGCGGGAGAGAGAGGTAGAGAAAGGCCACACCTTCTGTGAACCGGAGGGGTTTTTAGTTTTGAAATGATGAAAATGAACGTAGGTTGGTTCGATCAGATAAAAGTGAATGGACTAATGGAAGATGTGATGGAGGGTATTTTGGTAAATGTGGAGGGATAGTTTTCAAAATGCTTCGAGTTGTGGTGGTGAGCATCGGGAGGCAGCTAGAATTGGAGCTTTTTTCGGCTTTTGTCACCTTTCACAGAGGAGCCCACAAAATAAAATAACCATTCGATTTTTTAAAACATATACCTCCCATGACCAGCGCGCCCGAGTTGAAAGCAAGCTATATGGCATAGGCGCTCAGATGTTACGAATCTTATATTCTCTTTGATCAATGAATGGTGAAGATATAAAGTCAAGCAATGGTCAGTCATGCATCCTCGACTGATGCAATTTCTTACCGCAGGGTGAAGTATTGGCTCATTCGCTTTTTCGTTCATTTATTATGTCTATCTTGCAGGCGAGCTTATCATTCTCTTCGTAAGAGTAGGGTATGAGCTCGGCATAGTGTTTTGCTTGATCCCTTTCTCATTTACCTTATCATTTTCTACTTCGGAAGTGGGATGTGCAACGATGAAGCGAAAGCAAAAGAAAAGAGAGGATCCGACGTGAAGTGGTTCCGAGAGGGTGTCTTCCTCCGCATCGTCCTGTGCCTTGGTTGTCGGAGTTGTTACCTTGTCTGTTGTTTCTATTTGGCAAATAGTTGTTTCCTTGCTTTTGGGAAGCTAAACATGACCAATTTTTTTACCTTTATATCTTTTTAAATGCCTCCGTGTGAAGACCAGCTGGCATTTTCCAGGTGCAATAAAACTGTAGCAGGGAAGTGGCCGTGCCCGTGATTCATTTTTTTCTTCAATTCAGGTAAGACTTTTTTTTAATACAATGTTAAAGCCCGAGTCTAGCTTATGCATTTGGCAAGGGATTTTGTTTTTCCATCTTTGGGATCCATAATTTGGTGTTTATTTACTTTGAAAAAAGTATTTTTTTTTTTTTCCATCAACCCAATTTCAACCGAAACTCAACTCGAACCCAATTTTTAAAAATAGGGTTAGGGTTGAGGTTTTACAAATAGGATGAGGGTTAGGGTTAGGGTTGTTTTACAAATAGGGTTAGGGTTAGGGTTGAGGAAAATCCGAATTTATGAGCCCGAGTTGCACCCCTAGCGGTGCCCCATGGATTTTATGCAGGTTTTTCATTGGAAGAAGCCCACCGAAGGATCCCTACTCCATCAAAGAAGGTGATTGGACATTCTCTGACAATCAAGAAAAGTGATTTGGAGACAATACAGCCCGGGATCCGCAGTCGACGATCGCCATGTATGGCCAAGGCATGGTCTCGGTTTGGCCTAGAGGGCAAATGGGGGATACCTCGTGCTCGGGTGGTTTACTATTCATCAGATCAGTTTGGCCATGAACCGGTTCAGGTCCAATGTGTTCAACCCAATAAAACCCTGATCCGATTTTGGACCCAATTAACTTGAATTCAATCGGTCTGGACCCAATTAGTCTAAATCAGAACCTGATAGTGAGTGATCCAGATTACTGAATCAAAACCCAATTTAAGTCAAATTAGTGAGTTAGAATTTAAATTAGATGCAAATTATTGAACCAAAATGCTAATTCGGTCTAATTAATTGGGTTCAAGCCAATTTACACTAAATTTAGTTTAATTGAACTCTACTTGATCAAATTAATTAAACTCTAAGTAAGAGGATTAGTGACCTAATTAAGCTCTAATTAATTAGACTCTAAGTCTTGTTACACTCTTAAATTTGTTAATGATGCTAGGAGGAGTATAAATGATGTTAGGAGGATTACCCAAACCCTCCCAAGATCCTTGTAAAAAAAAGAAAAAGGAAACGGATGAAAAATTAGGACCCAAGCAATTCTTTTCCCATGTAACCACTAGAGAGTAGGTGCCGCAGTTGGCTGACAGGTAATTGGTTATGGCTTTTGCCTGTCGATCGAGCTCTCTGGGTATAACTGGAAGCACCACATCATGGATCTCCCTCAATGATAGGGTCACCATCCATCTACTTCGTTAGCTTATACCCCCCCATCCCGGGGTAATTCCCTGTTATAGCTACCGACAAACTCATCCAAGCCCACCACCACCATCACCACCCTGCCTCTTGTTCTCTTCCTTCTCTTGTTTCTCTTCCCCGTTAGGAGGCTCCTCCTCTTCTCTCTCATGTTGCTTCTTTCTCATGCCTATAAGAGGTTCCTGAGCTTCTTTGTTCTCTTCCTTTCTCTTATTGGCCTGGTTCTGGGACTCATGCTTGTTCCTCCTCTACCTTTTCTGTTGCCGCAAAAATTCATTCTTCGACTCGGATGCGCTTCTGGGTCCTAATCTGGATGCCGATCTCGTTGCCTCGAATGGAACCTGCAAGACAGTCTATGCGTAGAGGGTACTGTGGGGATTGCCCTCTACGGAGGACCCTACGATGCCCAAGTCAGTGAAGATTCACAGCAAGCAGATGTGTGAGAAGACTCTCATAGAAGAGCTCCCCTAGATGGGTGTTCTCTCGAGAGCTCTGAGCTCAGATGGAGCTGTCCTCAATATGATAGTGAGTGAAAATGAGTGAGTGTTCATGCATACCTGAAAGATTTGAGGGCTGTGCTATTTTTAGGTGACCACCTAATTTCTTGGGCGCATCGCAGGGGGTCTGAAAGCTGTTGAGATTCGAAATGGATTCGAATCAAGTTTATTATGAGACCGGTAGGGTCTGTATCTTGTCAGTTAGAGGATCAATGGCTGGGAGAGCTGGTTGATGCCTTGAGATTCGGCGATTACATAGGTTCTAGGCCACTCCTGTGGATCCTAGGCCTCTTTTGGGTATGATTTCCCATTTGGAATCTCATTCAGTTATAGTGAATTCACTCTCCCACGCTAGATTTCACAGAGGTATTCGAGTGCCTCGGCCCGACCGGGGCAAGGGGCAACTTGGTTTTCTGAGGTACAGAATGGCTCGATCTACCGAGGTATGGTCGGCTCGGGTTGCCGAGGTATAAGAATGATTCAGGTTGTCGGGGTATGGTCGGCTCGGGTTGCTGAGGTATGGTCAGCTCGGGTTGCCGAGGTATGAGAATGATTCGGGTTGTCGGGGTGACCCGACTTTGTTAAAGGCGATTCGGCTTCATCGCTTGGCGTTTGTGCCAGCTGGTTGGCAGATTGTTGGGATTAGACTTGACCCAATTGTCGATGTGTGTGGACTTTAATGCAATGATAATTTTACCCCTCATCACATGCCCCCCACTCTCTAGTCCAAAGTGTAAATTTGATGTAGGGAGTAGAGTTCTGGAATAATCTTATTTGGGGGATTCGAAAAGGCGGGCAATGATAATCTCGTAAATGATGGGCCATCATTTCGTCATCATTTCTTTCCGCAACACGAGGAGGAAACGCCTCATTTCCAGTGGGCCGCGATTGCGGGTGTCCCGCATGGCAGGGCTCTTGCATTTTTGGTGCACGTATCGAAAGTTTTATCGCCTAAGGTTTTCCTTCTGTGGCGCTATTTAAAGAGGGCTAGGGCGGTGTTCTTTCTGTAACGCCTTCTCGCCCCTGCTATAGAGATTTTTTGTTCCTATCCAAACCCTTGCTAGCTTGTTCGTGGTTTACTTCTCAATTTTCTAACATGAAGGGCCCGAGCGATGTCGCCTCAGAGATAACCCTCGAGGATTTGGACAAAATCTGCCGCCATCGCAGGGTTCCCCAGGATGTAGCCTTATGGATGCCGAGGGTTGAGCACAGGGTTTCGATTGAGTTAAGCCGTGGAGTCTTCTTCTATGAGGAGAGCTTGAGGGCAGGTCTCTGGTTCCCTCTTAACCTGATGGTATAGGAGGTGATGAGGTTTTATAACATATGTCCAACAATGGTAGCCCCGAATAACTGGCAGAATCTCATCGGGTTCATTTCAATGTGTAGACATGTTGGGGTGACTGCGACCCTTCCTATATTTTGAGTCTATTATAACCTGGTTTCGGGAGAAGCTCTGAGTGGCCCTACATTGGTCTCCAAAAGTTGTTTAAGATGATTTCAGATAATCCATCTTCGATAAAGGAATGAAAGTCCCAATTTTTCATTACCGAAGGAAACATCGGTTCGGATTTTTTGAGGGGATGGGCGAGCTATGTTAAAGATCCAGAAGCACGCCCGAAGCTGACTGAGCAGGAGAAGAGGGATTTGGTAACCCTTCGCGGTGGTCAGTGTTATCGGCCAGCGCCCTGTTATTAGAGGATGCCCTCTTTGCCGCCGGGCTTAGTTCTATCGACCCTCAAGGTGAGCTTATTTTTCTCCTTTTTGCTGTGATGGTCAGTGTGCTTGGACAATTTTATTGCCATTCGATTGAATGTTTATTGTGTTTTCAGTCGAGAGGCTGACATTTATGGGCCAATTGAGGAAGGAATTGGGCAAGCGCCACGGAGGCTCTGGCTCCGGGGACAAGCATAGGTCCAAAAAGAGAATCTATCCTTCGGATCTCACCCGAAGGAGCCAAGGAAAGATAGTATTGGCCACCACTCTTCCACCCCTAAGTGGGAGGAAGCGAGAGTGTCGGCTGCGGTTGGTGAGCCCCCCTGCCAGAGGGGGACACGTAGTGGAGAGTGCCGTTGGGGGAAACTCGGAGAGATCCATTGAAGTTTTTCCCTCTCAAATAGTGGTCTTGTCGGATGATGCTGAGGAGATGTCCCCGGTCCGTTCAGCAATTCTCCTACCAGAGAATAATCAGCCTCAGTCGCTAGCAGTGGGGAGTCTGCTGGCACTGCGCATGGACGAGGCCCCTGCTCAGTGGAGGGGTCCGAAGAGGCAGTCGCGGCTGCCGAAGCCCAAGTGGAGATGCTTGTTGAAGGGTTGGCGGAGGCCGGGGGACCTTCCGCCAAGGGTCTCTCTCTTATGGTACCAAGGGATGTCACGGGAGAGACCAAAGTACGGGTGGAGTCCGCTGGAGATGAAGCAACATTTGGAGAGGAAGAGGAGGAAGAAGAAGAAACACTGAACAAAGGGGATGCTCGGACTGAGGTTCCTTCAACTGGGGCCGAAGCATCCGAGGCCCTGCAGGCTAAAGTTCTAATAGAGGTAGCCAAGAGGATGGCGGTTCCTCAGGTCAAAGTCCCTCAGCCGGTTCTTCGGCCATGAGCTCTCTTATTCATAGCCCAGAGGTGGATGACATGTTCGCCACTTTGATGCGATCTATATTGCGCGTGGGGGGAGCTCCTCGATGGATGAGCCTGCAGTCAAGGATATTATCGAGGCAGCTTTCAGTCGGTTCGGGGTGCCGAAGGATATCTACCTTCTCTCTAAAATTAGTAACACCGCTCTTATGAAGATCGCTACAAACTATGCCTCTCGAGTAAGTCATCGTACCAAGGTTGCAATTCTTAGTCGGCTGGTTCGGCCGTAGTTTCTTACTTGTGTTTTTTTTGCAGAATACTTTAATTACGAGGGTGCTGAATTGATGCTTAAATTTGGCCACGAGGGCCTGAGCTCAGGCTAAGAGGGAGGTGGCCAACCTTCGGACAAGGGTGGATTCGACCAGCCAGCTCTCTAGGGCATTGGCATCTGTTCAGGTGGACCTCGAGAAGATGAGTGAGTCCTACCAAGCTACCGTCGAGAGGGCCTCTTGGTTCGAGTCAAAGAGCTCTAGGGTTTTCATGAACAGTCGGATAAGGCCTGCTTGGAGTTATCCCAAATCAAGTCTAAGCTTGCCGACGAAGTCAATGCCATGTGGCTGCATTTTGACAAAAGGTGAGACTGACTAAAGAATAGCCATGCCAAGGAGAAGAATAATTGGAGCAGGAGGCTCGAGGAGGAGGAGCGTAGGTGCCGGTGGTAGCAAGATCAGCTTGCCAGCCTGAATAAGAAACTTGCCGATAGGGAAGATCGGCTGAAATGGCAGCATGATCATATTGCCAAGCTCACCACTGATCTCAACCAATCTCGGTGGGAAATCGATGATAATCAATCCCGAATAAGTGACCTCAAGGAGGGCCTCCAACAGAATATAGCGTCCAAATTGAAGGCCCTAGAAAAGGTCCATGAGCTGAGTGATAAAATGGCTCGGCGGGAGGAAGAGGTATAGTGTCCACTCATTTACTTGTTTCTGGCACTTTTCTTTTGTTTATGGCCTCAAACGACCTAATGTTTGCAGATAGGCAAAATCAAGCTCGAGGCACAAGAGCAATTTAAGGCCCTGAGGGCGGAGTTGGCCTCGAGTTGTCAAATGAATCTCGAACTTGGGGGCCAGCTAGCTGAAGCTAACGACCAATTACCTCGGCTATAGAGGAGTACAAAAGTTCTGTTCAATTCTCTGAGGAGCGTAAAGAGGCTTGTGCTAATACATTTCGGTTCGGTGAGGAGGAAACTTGGGTGAAGATCTCTCGAGTGTATCCCAAGTTAGATTTATCTTTTCTGGAGGCTGAGCTTTATGATACCTATACCCTGAGGGCCGAAGAAGCGGAATATGAGGATATCTCAGACGTCGACCTTGACACTATCTTGGGTCCCAATGAGGCTGAGGCTCCTGAAGGATGCCCTCAGCTTACGGCCGAGGAACCCGAGGTTTCTCTTCCAACAATATTTGAAGTGGGCGAAGCGAGTCAAATCCCTTCGGATGTTGCCAAGGAGGTCCCTGGGATTGACCCGAACCTTGATCTTAAGGGTTGCTCGTGTATTTTTTGCTTTTTCAACTTGTAATTCAAACAAAACTTAATGAATGAATCTTTAATCTCCTTTTGTTCATGTTATTGCTTTGGTCATCGTCTTTCGAATGATCTTTTTCGTCATAGGTTCTTTTTCTGACAGCAAATGAATCATATGCGATTCATGTTTTAAGGTTGGATCGCTCTCAGGGGTTCTGAACTGGGTACTTTGTTTAATCGAGGCTAGAGAGACTTGTCAAGCTGATTTATGAAGCTGTTTAGTTATACCATTGAATATCATCCCGGTTCCTCCTGAAGGAAATTGGAGTGGCCGATGTACGAAATGCGTAAGTCAGCTCAGTTTGGCGAGGCATAAAATGGTTTGGCTCGAAATGACCGAAAACTGCGCAAATACCTTGGCTGGGGCTGAGGTTAGATGGATAGTTCGGTCTATCCGAAGCAAATAGCTGGCTTGCTCCTTACCAAAGTTGATGAAATGGCTTCACAGTTTGCCGAAGGACGCTTCGTTTCCGTTTAAGGCATTTATCCCGTTGGCCTTTTCAACACAGGTCTCTTTAACGTATGCGATAAGTACACGATCGCCATTGGACGGCATTATTTTCGAAAGGGGATTTCCTAGGCCAGCCCATATCTCCAGGACCTATAGACGGTATCCTGTATTTAAGGCTCCTAATTCGAAACCAGAGAAAAATCTTCTGCCCTACGTCATGGTTTGGGAGACGCATCCAGCGTGCTTCGAAATGCGCCCTTTTCCCCTAGCCTGCCACATGGTAGTGCGGCCAAGGCATTTTGAATTCCAGGGCTCTCTGCTTTAATGGTTGCTTCTGGTTTGTTTGTCTATAAAAAGGGGAGGGAGCGGACTATGCTAGGCCATCTCCCGAGACCTCTTCCTTCTGTGAGTTGTAGGGTTTTCATGGCGCCCATTTCATTAAGGTTGAGAGCGGAGAGATCGAGCTTCCCTTTTGAAAGCTGGTTCGTCCTAGATAGCTGGGGTGATGGAGAAGCTGCTGAAGAGCAAGCAGTCCTCAAGGAAGAAATCTTGGACGTCATATGGAGAGCGCATGAGAAGGCACACAGAGGTCATATGGGGAGTGCATGTATGCGCTTCTTATGTGGCCTTTGTCACTTGCCATATGGACCACAGGAAATGTAAAGCATACGTATTCCCCATGGCAGACATGGAACTCACCTCCTTCCTCGTTTGGATCTCTCAGTTCATCTGCCTAAGGAATCTTTTCCCACGTGAGGAAGGAGGAGAGTGGTGTTGGTATGCTGGTCCCCGTCCATGTTGTTGGGCAGCGGCTAGCAGTCCAGCATCCCACTTGGGGAGGAGGCATCCTCGGCATCAGCATCCATAGGTCTTTAACCTGGTTAGGATCCCTCAATGTGTCCATCCTAGGGATCCGTGGATGGCCTACTTTGCTCTTTGGCATTAACCAGTGGCCCAATGGAGCTGATTGGTTTTTCTGATTTCTTGGGTCGGATGCAGAAACATCGTTATCAACCGAAGTTGCTCAGCCGAGCTTTTATTTTATTTGTCTTTATTTCCTGTGCTATGATGCACTTGTAATGCCTCTTAGGAGGTTGTAATTTTTTACCAATAAAGAAAGTTTTTAATCTTTCTTCTTCGAATACTTATTTCTTCTCTTGATCTGGCTACGTTGAAAGCCGTTCTACTTGTGTTATGCTTGCTGGATTGCAGCATAGTTTAAAGGTCCAGTATGCGAACAATGATTTCAAATTATCTTGGACATATATTGATTCTTTGGTAGTCTTGTCAGAACTAGATCAATAGCATTTAACTATGAATGTCTGGAGCTCTACTTTTAGTAGTGTCAACACCAAGAGAATCCTAGCTAGGCCATGCTAGCCTTTTCTCAAGCTCGCAGAAGTTTGAAGGACATGAGGGGTCCAAGTCTCATATCTCAAATGTTTTCTGCTCGATCATAAGCATTAGATTAATGTTTCGGAGCAAAAGTAAAGCCTTCTGGTACCTTGCCAAGCAGCATTTCAAAGATTCGGAAACATAATTTTTTTAAGAAAAAGATTAAACAATCAGCAAATGAATGTATAAGATAGACACAAATCAAAGATGGGAGAGAAACCATATACCCAATCAGCAGCTGAATCAGATGCCATCATGGTCTCGAGATCATTACGACCATAGTAGCTGGGGGGTCTCCAATTTATCCGTTGTGGAATGACATCCAGCAGACCAACCGGAATATAACGGCATGTGTAGCTGAGCCATTCTAACAAAAAATGGTGAGTTGTCTCTACATCTGTAGGCAAAGATTAGCAGCTTAAAGGAGATGAACAACAGCAGGTATACAATGGATAACCTACCAGTTTTATCAGCAATAGTAAAAACTGAGTGCAATAAAAATTCTCCATGGGCAACATTCAAAAAATAACTTACACTCCAGGGGTAATGTACAACAGAAGAAGAAACAGATCATCATGCAGTTATAATAAGCATAAGCAAACAAATCCAGCATTGTCATGCTGCAAACACTTGCAAGCATTGCGAGGTGTTTATTATAATACTTTTTCTATTTCATCAGCTGTTTGAAGAGGCATAACTCATACTAGCAATGCCAGAACACTAGTTTCTGAATTGGGCCTCTTACATAATACTTGCAAGGCAGGAGTCAGAAGTGGATTCATGCAAGGGAACAAGCAGGCAGAAACCTTGGAAAATGATTAGCTGGTCCAAAATATGGTCACATCATAATTAAATGACTGAAAAATGTAAGACTAACCTTCTCTCCCATGCTTTATCTTAACACAACTACTCTATGAAGATTTTGACGGTGGAATGGAACAATATTTAGCTTTAAGTAATTCAGATGAATAAATATAGTGGTAGCTAGACAAATTTGCTCTTTGCTATAAAATACAAAAGCTTCTAAAGCAGGAGAGGGAAGTCAATGATTATACAATGAAAGCTAGGTATATGGATCAGTGAAATAACTTGAATGATCTTATGAATCCTGAACCTATTAGGCTATGTGCACTCTTATTTCGAATGAAGGTTCTGTGAGAACTGAAAACTTTGTGCAGAAACTAGGATTCTCATCTGCTAGTTTCAAAATTGAACTGTACCTAGTTTGTCCATCCTTAATGATGTCAGTTTAAGATTATTTCAGTAAACATCATGAATATTTTTAGCCTGTTGGTTCTGTATGGATGTTCTGCATGCATAAAGAAGTTTGATTTAAACTTAATGATGTTTTCATCTAGAGCATAGAATGTTTCCGGTTAGCCACGCCAATACTTGTTGAGATTAGAGTAGAGAAACATGAAATATCGAGCTGAACACTTTATTTGCCCTCTTTAATGTTTGATAAGGGCAACAAGTGCTAAGCACGGTTAAATCCATGGTTTGTAGAACCAAAACCATGCCATCCCATGCAGGCATACCAACTCACATTAGTAGCAAACCGATATGTGGAATCCGTGCCAAGAACAAGACTATCAATACAACATTAGTTTCATATCTAATACCAAAAGAGAAACAAATAGTACAAACCTTGGTTAAACCACTAGTATAATGCGAAACAATTAATAGGGACCACAAATATCATAATAGATAGTTAGGCATGAAGTTCTTATAGTTGGATTTTACATTCGAGAATCTAATGCTTCAACAATGAAGAGGCAACTTCGAAGTGGAATATTGGAAAAGGAGGAAAATGTTGATGGATTAAGAGAGTTGATCTACAAGGGGAAAAGCAAAATGAAGGCAATCTAATGGAAGATTCTTTCAAAGATATGCCACTAAATTCTTCTATTCCAAATCTCTATTGTGACCTAGGAGTTTGAGCTAGCCCTTTAGATTCAAATATATACACCTTGATTACTTTTAACAAACTTTTTGATGCCTCTAACCAATGTTTTAAATCCTGCATGAATGGAATATCTTGGCTTCTCCATGGAACGAGATGCTCCATTATCCCACCGCATCCTAATTCATGCTGGTCATCTCGATCAAGCATCTCCATATGTACCTTCAGTCTCTTTCCCCTTTTTCATTCCTGTTTCATCCTTTGATTATTTCTTTTCCTTCTTTTTTTCCGCTTCTTCCTTCCTTTCTTTTATTCCTCCATTTCTTTCTTTCTTTCTTTACGTTTTCTTCTTTTTTTTTTCCTTTATTCTTTCTTTCAATTGTTTCTTTTTCTTCCCCCTTACTCCCTGTTTCTTCTTCTTTCCTTACTTTTTCTTCTTTCCTTTTATTCTTTCATTCCACTCTTTCTTTTTCTTCTCCCTTGCTCCTTTTCTTTCTTTTTTCCTCTTCTTCCCTTCCTTTTTTTTTCTTTTCTTTTCTTCTTTTCTCCTACCTATCTTTTTTTTTTCCCATTCTTCCACCATTTTCTTCTACCCTTGTGGATGGATTTCCATGTCTTGCTTCCATCTTGATTAGTTTTCTTATAGGCACAGGATAAGATAGCTAGGAAAACTCCCATCCTATTCAAATATTCTGAAGTCACATGTCTAGGAGCTTAAAAATCATTTTTATGAGGCCAAAACAAAACACTCAAATCTCAATTAGTTTGCCTTGTTAGCTATATAATTTTCTTTTCTTTTTTGACATTGTCATAGTTATTCACCACCTCTCCAACTTGAACATAAAACCTCTCACTTGGGGAGATTGGTACCAACCAGCTGGGCTACCAGCTATTTGTCCCTTGTGTAGGCCATAGCTAGGCATGAAATTTAAACTTCAACAAAATGAAAAGATAAACCTAATGAAACAATTCTAAACAAATTCCAATATGTCCTAAGTCGAATAAAATAAAAAAAGATGGTCAAAAAATTTACAGCTTTTGGTGCATTTATCATGCACCAACTCCATATTTATGTAATGAGAGGGTGCTCATATTACATACAACAAATTCCCAGTCCTTATTATTGGCTCACATCCCTGAGCTATAACTTAAATTGAGGGTTACACCTATAAAAATTAAATCTTAGAAATGCTTAAAAAGAACTTCTGTAGATTTCAGAGTAAAATCATAGAAATCTGGAATTCCAGGTTTGATGTATGCCCTGTAATCATATATAGTGTCTCCAAGCACAAATTTTCAATAGCAATATCCTAAGCTAAAATTATTGATTGCAAATAACATGCCTTCATCGAGAACTTAAAACTTCTCACGGTTATTATCGTGTTTTCATGCATTTAAGATTATTTTCTTTTCCTTTTTCTTTCCTTTTTGGGGAAGAATGCTAGGTATCATTCTCACAAAAGAAAATCCAAACAGAAGCTTAAGCCTGCAATAAAGCTTTAAAGGATCACAAATAAGATTCAAGTGGTATGAATTATGTTACTGGTACCAAATTCAAGGGAGATCACCATATTGAACAACAGTAATTCCATTTCCCTCATAGTCACAGTGGAAAGCTGAAGCAATAAAGATTTATTTCCATCACTTTAACATTTTGTTGTTGAGAAAAGTTCCTCTTTAAGATCTTAAACATAAAAAGTGAGGAGACTAATGCCATTTTGAATTCCCATGCAAATGTCTTCCCTCTTTTCTTCTTGATTCCCACTTGTCAGCAGAAATATGTATTATGGAAATAAAATAAATATAAAAGCACCACTTCGAGGAATTAATTTCAGTTCTGATCCCAAAATTATTTGATATCCAAAACTTAGACATGTTCTTGCACTATCCATAACCTATTCAAAATATCATCAGGCTGTCTAATTGTGTCAAGTATCTGTTGTCTAATGAAACCATATTTCAGCTCCATTGCAACTGCAACCCTAATATTATGGTTTGATATGTATGCACATATCCAGGATGAAACCATATTTCAGCTCCATTGCAACTGCAACCCTAATATTATGGTTTGATCAGTAAGTACATATCCAGGATTGTTGGCCCAGATGGCAACCCAAGAGGGGGGAGGATGAATTGGGTTTTTAAAAATTTAACCTTTTAAAATTATTGGCTTTGAAATAATTAAGTGCAGAATAAATTTCAATCACAAATGAAGAGATAGAGAGAGACAATTAAAGCACGACAAACACAAGAATTTTATAGTGGTTCGGTGTATCCAACACCTACGTCCACTCCCAAGTTCCACTTGGGTCCACACTATAATCAACTAGATTACAGCCGAGTTGTTTTACAAGATCACAACTCAAAACTTGTTGTTTCCCAGGGATCACAACGAACCCAGCCGGTTTTCCGGCTCACCAGCACAAAACCCAAACTCAAGCTAATCTAGCTTGTCCCGAGGTATACTACCTCCACTAATTCAATCCCCCTGATTGAACTAGCAAAAACAAGAAAGAATAATGTTTACAAACACAGAGCTCCTTAAATGAGCAAATATTCAAAGTAAATAAATAAGTTTAGAAAAGCCTGTTTGAAGATGATTGGATTTGAGCTTTTCTTCTTTTCTTCTTTTCCTCTTCTCTTTTGAGATGTTGAATCAAGCCTCAGCTCCGATTCTTCACAGATGTTGCAGATGAGAAGTTGGAAAATCACAAAAACAAAGCTTTTTCTTCTTTTGAAAATCCTTCGATTTTTCTAGTTGAACGCCTTGGATTTCTCTTTGAGCTTTTTGGAGTGAAGGATTTGAACATGGATTCTTTTCTCTTAATTTCTTGCTCAAGACTCTCGGATTTTTGATTTCTCTATATTTTCCATTTTTCTTCTTTTTCTCTTTTTTTTCAAACGAACGCTCTTCTCCCTTTTTATAGATCCCTTTAATCCATTTTGGGTGAAAACTAGCCGTTGGAATGTACCTGAAAAGTTTTCCATACATGAAATATAGCCGTTAGAAGTTAGGTAAAGAAAATATTACCGTTTGAGCTGATCTGGCAATTTAAAAATCCATTCCTGATAGGTTGGAGTCGGCTCCAACTTTTCAGGTGTCGGCTCCAAGTCGTGTATCCAAAAATAGAAAGTTCTGAGTCGTTGAGGAGTCGGCTCCAAAAAAGTAAGTGTCGGCTCGCCATGTTCAGGTGTCGGCTCCAAAAGACTGTAAGTGTTGGCTCCAAGGTAGTCAAAAATCATGCATTCTGTCCCCATGTCGGAGTCGGCTCCAGACACTGTAAGTGTCGACTCCGAAACTCTGGTGTCGGCTCCGACCGTATCAAAAATCAGAAAGACATTTGATTGGCCATGGGGTCGGCTCCAGACTTTCTAGGTGTCGACTCCAGGTTCTGAATTTGAAACTTACCTTTGGCACTTGATTCAAAACACATTTCTTATGCCTTTTGATTAATCAAATATTTTTAAGCCCTGAAACACTTGTTAAATTTATTAGTAACAAATGAAATATACTCAATTCCTTTATTAATCATCAAAATCAATAATTGGGTCAACAATCTCCCCCTTTTTGATGATTATAAAAACATTGAGTATATGCATAGGATTCTCAAATCAAAATTTTTAAAGATGTGATCCTCACAGGTAAGCTCCCCTGAATAAGGTAGCTCCCCCTATGAAGTTCAATTTAACAATTGTTCTTCCTTTTGCTTTACATTTTAGTGTTTGATACCTAGAATTTAGTTATATCAATTTTCACTTAAGCTTATTAATGCATATCCAAAATAATTTAATACCAATCAAAGCATAACTAATCAATGCATATACGACATAACTAATAACTAATCAATGCATATACGACATAACTTTCTCCCCCTTTTTTGTAATCAACAAAAAGATTAAGAAGAGTAGATTGATAGATCAAAAGATAATTTCATTACATCAAAAAGTCAGGTATTACAAAGTTAAACTGAACTTTGTTAAACATCAAACTATACATCATTACATTAAGATTTCAACATCAAACAATAGCTTACACTTCATTGAATCAAAAACATTACTTCATTACATGATAATCATAGATTAGTTCTAATAATCCTTTGTAAATGTTCTAAAATTTTCCCATCCCTTCACTCTGAGTCGCTACAAATTCTTTTAATCTTCTATCAACAAAAGAGCATGCAGTCATGATCTTATCTTGAAGCTCAGCATTGCATCTGGAGTAGGTTTCAGAGTCTCCACAAATATCCTTAAGTTCTTCAAATATGTTCTTTAGATCATTCCTTAAGGATTCAGCAGATGAGCCAAGAGTGGATTCAATTTTACTAATGCGATCATCCAAAGAGTAAAGGGTTCTTTTAAATTCATAAATGACTGTCAAACTCAGTCTTCATTTCTTCCTTCTGAGCAGCAAGTAGACTTTTAAGTTGCTCCAATTGAAGTCTAAAAATCAACAGATGAAGTAGATGGAGGTACCAAAACTGGAGCAGGAGCAGGAGCAGGAGTGCTAGGCTGTGGAGAAGGAACCCTCACAGACGGACCAGCCTCAAAAGGTGCAGAAGACCTCATTTCAGGGCTCTCTCATCCAAACTTCCTTTCCTTTCCCATTGTCCATTAACCTTCACAAATCCCATCCGATGAACTGTAGCCAAACTATAATAATCAGTATGCTAAGGTTCTTGGAAGGCTCATTATCCAAAATTACAACTCCTTGGCTCCTGAAAACCATAGTTAGAACCATACCATAGGGTAGGGAAGATCTCCTTTTTCCTCCAGCCTCGGCCATATAGAAAATCATCATTGCAGCAAGGTTTATGGGCTGACCAGTCAACACACTATCCATCACCACAATGTCTCGCTCCGAGACATACTCAAATCGTCCGGTCTTAGGAAATAAAATTCTGCTGCAAATATTATGAAGTAACCTCAATCCAAGGGCAATTGGTTAGCCCTAACCTCTTCAAATTCTTTACTTCTCTCCCTAACATCCTTGACAAGCATCTGACCTCTCACTGTGAATATCTGCTGCTAATCCATGATAGGAATGCTTAGAAGATTTCCTAATTTCTGAAAAGTAAGGTGATTCTTTTACCTCTAACAGAGCTTACGATCCCACCATCACCTCTTGACAAATTGAAGTAGAAATTCCTTGACAAGGGCTGGATAGGTAGGAACATCTAATGAGCACACTTTATCCCAACCAGCTCTTTGAGTTGATTTCCAATTGAAAAACCCTCGGATCAAAGAATTCGAAATCACCTTTCTACCCATTGTAATCACTCTCCCTGGCTAAGGTGTCTACCTGAGGAGAAGAAGGGCTCAGAGATGGCTCGCGGATGGGTCGCCTCGCCGAACGCTTCCCGTCATCACGGGCACTCCAAGTACAGATCCTCTCCTCTTAGGTGCCATTTAGATCCTTAGGAAAGTTTGAATAGAGTGGAATTTGAGTTGGGGAGGTTTTGAGAGAGTTTGGGAAGAGTTTGGTTAAGGATTGAAAAGAATGAAATGACGAAGGTGTCGACTCTGCCCTAATAAAGTCGATTTGGGACCCCCAGGTGTCGACTCCCGCAAAGTCGGGTGTCGACTCCAAATCGCTAACACAGTCAGCGCTCGAACTGGAGTCGGCTCCACTTATACGGGTGTCGGCTCCAAGGTCAGGGACCGAGAGCGACACAGACGAGGTGTCGACTCCTCAAACTGAGGTGTCGACTCCACTGACAGTTTCAGAGAAAAATAATGAGATTCAAACAACTGAAACTTGTCAAAATAGGTTCAATAAAATTTTGAAAAATCTTTGGAATATGAAGAATCAAATTGCTCAGATGACTAGATAATTTGTCCTTAAAATTATGAAAGGAATATCAAGAAATTAATAGAAATCTAGATAGTCATTCCTTAGAGTTTCAAAATCATTCCAAAGGGTCACAAATCCCTAATTCACCTCTAAGATAACAAAATCTCTCTTCACTCAAAGGTTTTGTAAATATATCAGCTAATTGTTCTTCAGTATTAACATAATCAAGACAAATTTCATTATTAGCTACATGTTCTCTTATAAAGTGATATCTAATTTCAATGTGTTTTGTTCTTGAATGTTGAATTGGATTTTTAGTTAAATTTATTGCACTTGTATTATCACATCTAATAGGAGTTTTATCAAGTGTTATGCCATAATCTTCAAGTTGTCTCTTAATCCAAAGGATTTGAGCACAGCAACTTCCAGCTGCAACATATTCTGCTTCAGCAGTTGATAATGCAACCGAATTTTGCTTTTTGCTAAACCAAGAGATTAAGTTACTTCCTAAAAATTGACATGCACCACTTGTGCTTTTTCTATCTAGTTTACATCCAGCATAGTCAGAATCAGAATATGCAATCAAGTTTAATGTTGAGTCTCTAGAATACCATAAACCTACATTTTTAGTTCCACTTAAATATCTTAAGATTCTTTTCACAGCAATTAAGTGAGATTCTTTAGGTTCAGATTGAAATCTAGCACATAAACAAACAGCAAACATGATATCTGGTCTACTAGCTGTTAAGTAAAGAAGAGATCCGATCATACCTCTATAATATTTTTGATCTACTTTCTTACCATCTTCATCTTTGTCCAATTTGCATGAAGGACTCATAGGTGTTCCAAGTGGTTTGATTGACTCCATTCCAAACTTCTTGAGAAGTTCTTTTGTGTATTTTGCTTGATTGATGAAAATTCCCTCTTTGCTTTGCTTGATTTGAAGTCCTAGGAAGAAGTTGAGTTCTCCCATCATGCTCATTTCGAATTCACCCTGCATTAACTTAGCAAATTCTTGACATAAAAGATTGTTAGTAGCACCGAATACAATATCATCAACATATATTTGTACTACTAATAAATCCTTATCTTTTCTTTTCAAAAATAGTGTTTTATCAACATTTCCTCTTGTAAAATCATTTTCAATCAGAAATTTACTTAATCTTTCATACCAAGCTCTAGGTGCTTGTTTTAAACCATATAGTGCTTTGTGCAATTTAAAAACATGATTTGAAAATTCATGATCTTCAAAACCAGGTGGTTGTTCAACAAAAACTTCCTCATTTATAAATCCATTTAAAAATGCACTTTTAACATCCATTTGAAATAAATTGATATGCATATGACATGCAAATGCAGTAATAATCTAATTGCTTCTAATCTAGCTACAGGTGCAAAAGTTTCATCAAAATCAATTCCTTCTTCTTGATTATATCCTTTTGCGACTAATCTAGCTTTGTTTCTAATTACTATGCCATTTTCATCTAATTTATTTCTAAATACCCATTTTGATCCTATAACAGAATGATCTTTAGGTCTATCTACAAGGGTCCAGACATTATTTCTAGTAAATTGATTTAATTCCTCTTGCATAGCTAACATCCAATTATTATCTTTTTCAGCTCTTCAATAGTTTTAGGTTCAATTTGAGATACAAATGCAAGATGATTATTGATGTTTCTCATTGATGATCTAGTTCTTACTCCTTGAGATGGATCACCTATAATTAATTCTTTTGGATGACCATAGGCATATCTCCAATCTCTAGGAAGATCTACATCATTATGATTTGCATCAACAACATCAACACTAGGAGAATCATCATCTTTAGCTTCTTGTTCATGATCTGAAGATACATCTATATTCAATTTTTCAATGTCTCTTTCTAATATGTTTGTATCTTCCTCATCATCAATCTTTCCTGAACTCGATGCTAAAGATTCATCAAAAATTACATGAATAGATTCTTCTACAATTAAGTTTCTCTTGTTAAACACTCTATAGGCTTTACTAGATGTTGAATATCCTAAGAAAATGCCTTCATCAGATTTTGCATCAAATTTTCCTAGATTATCTTTACCATTATTATGAATGAAACATTTACAACCAAATGCATGAAAGTAACTTATGTTTGGTTTTCTATTGTTCCATAGTTCATAAGGAGTTTTCTTAATGATTGGCCTAATTAAAGCTCTATTAAGAATGTAACATGCCGTGTTTATAGCTTCCGCCCAAAAGTATTTTGGTAGGTTGCTTTCACATAGCATGGTACGGGCCATGTCTTCTAAGTTCTATTTTTTCTTTCTACAACTCCATTTTGTTGTGGTGTTCTAGGTGCTGAAAAATTATGATGGATGCATTTTCAATGCAAAAGTTTTCAAATAAATGATTTTCAAATTCAGTGCCATGATCACTTCTAAGAGACACTATGGTGTTGTTTTTCTCATTTGTGACCTTCTTGAAGAATTTCAAAAATAATGGAAAGGTCTCATCTTTATGAGCTAAAAATAATACCCAAGTGTATCTAGAATAATCATCTACAATCACAAGACCATATTTCTTTCCTCCTAGACTAGTGGTTCTAGTAGGTCCAAAAAGATCCATGTGAAGTAGTTCAAGTGGCCTAGAAGTGGAAACAATATTTTTAGTTTTGAAAGAGTTTCTAGTTTGTTTTCCAAATTGACATGCATCGCAAATTTTGTTATTTTCAAAATCTAGTTGTGGAAGACCTTTTACTAAATCCATTCTAATTAATTTTGAAATTAGGTGTGTGCTTGCATGACCTAATCTACGATGCCATAACCAACCAATCTCATTCATATTAGCATTATTAGCAACTAAGCAATGATTACTAGTAGACAAATTGTCTAAATCAATCAAGTATACATTGCCATTTCTATTTCCAATAAAACAATGCTATTATCAATGGGATTAGAAACAGTGCAGATAGAAGCTTCAAATGATACTTTAAAACCTTTATCACATAATTGACTAATACTAATTAGATTATGTTTTAAACCATTACATATAAGACATTTTCAATATATGTGGAGGGAGTTATTTGAATTTTACCAAACCCCATGATTTGGCCTTTGCCATGTCACCAAACGTAACAACTCCTCCTCTTTTGCTTTCAAGGGTGATGAATTGATCCTTGTCACCCGTCATGTGTCTTGAGCAGCCACTATCGAGATACCACTTTCGCTTTGATCTTTTGGCCGCAAGACACTCCTGCAAAAATGATCAAGTCTTATATTTAGGTACCCAAGCCTTCTTGGGTCCTTCATGGTTAGTAGCATAAAAGATTGTTCCTTTGGGAACCCATATTTTCTTTCCTTTACTACTTAAATTCTTTTTACTATTTCTTGCATTACATTCATAGGATTTGTGGCCTTTCTTGTTACAATAATGACATGTAACATCATCTTATTTGGTTCTTTTCTAAAAAGTTTTTGACAAACTTTTGTTTTATGTTAGGCCTATATCCTAATCCAGCCTTATCAAATATAGCTCTTTGATTACTCAATAATAAATTAAGTTTTTCAGAACTATAGTGAATTTATCAACAATATTTTTATATTTATCAACTTCCTTCTTTAATTTATCATTTTCATTGAAATTGATTCTCTTTCTTTTGTCAAATTATCATTTTCAGATTTCAGCATCTCAATCTCATGAGTAAGATTATCTTTTTCTTTAATGAGAATTGAATTATCATTTTTCAAAAATTTATATTTCTTTTTCAAGGCTTTAAAATCATCAACTAGTTCATTAAAGCTTCAAACAATTCATCAAATGCAAAATCATCACAAGGGTTTTCAGAACTTACCTCATTGTCATCGTTTGCCATAAAGCAAATGTTTGCAACTTCTTTTGTTCTTCCTCTGAAGAGGATTCATCGCTGTCACTCCAAGTTGCAACATACACCTTCTTTTTCTTCTTGTAGGCTTTCTTCAGTTGAGGACAGTCATATCTAAAATGCCCTGGTTTCTTACACTCATAACAAATTAAGGGCTCCTTTCTTTTTCTTTGTCCTTCTCTTTCTCCTTTTCTCCTTCCATTTTGTTCCAGATTTCTTCTTGTGGAAGGGTCTCCTTCTTTGCATGAATTTCTTAAATTTTCTTGCAAGGAGAGCTGTCTCGTCATCTTCCTCTTCTTCATCACTGCTGCTTATATCCTTTTCTGCAGCTTTGAGAGCGATTGTCTTCTTTTTCTTGACTTCCTCCTCTTGATGTTGTTTCATTGTTAGCTCATGAGTCATCAAGGATCCAAGTAGCTCTTCCAAAGGTAACACATTCAAGTCCTTTGCTTCTTGGATGGCAGTCACCTTCGCTTCCACGATCTTGGAAGTGACCTAAGAATTTTATGCACAAGTTCAGAATTAGTATAGATCTTACCTAGACTTTTCAAACCATTTACAATATCAGTGAATCTTGTGTACATGCATGTGATAGTTTCAGTTTGTTCCATGCTAAACAATTCATATTTATGCACTAAAATATTAATCTTTGATTCTTTAACTTGATTTGTACCCTCATGGGTAACCTCTAATCTATCCCAAATTTCTTTCGCAGAAACATGTAGAAATTTGATTAAATTCATTTGCATCTAGTGAATAATATAAAAAATTCATAGCCTTGGCATAAAGTTATGCCAATTTTTTATCATGTTCATCCCATTCCGTTTTCAGCTTAGGAATCACCATGTTATCTACTCTAATTGTGGGTGTGTGTGGACCATTAACTATGATACCCCATAAGTCATAGTCAAGTGCTTGAATAAAAATTTTCATCCTAGCTTTCCAATAACCATAATTAGTTCCATTAAACAAAGGAGGTCAATTAGTGGATTGACCTTCTAAGTAAGATGAACTAGCTTGAGCTACCATTTGGATCTTTAGCTCTTGATCGTTAGATCAAAATCAAATGAGCACTTGCTCTGATACCAATTATTGGCCCAGATGACAACCCAAGAGGGGGGGTGAATTGGGTATTTAAAAATTTAACCTTTTAAAACTATTGGCTTTAAAATAATTAAGTGTAGAATAAATTTCAATCACAAATGAAGAGATAGAGAGAGAGACAATTAAAGCACAGCAAACATAAGAATTTTATAGTGGTTCGGTGTATCTAACACCTACGTCCACTCCCAAGTTCCACTTGGGTCCACACTATAATCAACTAGATTACAGCCGAGTTGTTTTACAAGATCACAACTCAAAACTTATTGTTTCCCAGGGATCACAATGAACTCAGCTGGTTTTCCAGGCTCACCAGCACAAAACCCAAACACAAGCTAATCTAGCTTGTCCTGAGGTATACTACCTCCACTAATTCAATCCCCCTGATTGAACTAGCAAAAACAAGAAAGAATAATGTTTACAAACACAGCTCCTTAAATGAGCAAATATTCAAAGTAAATAAACAAGTTTAAAAAAGCCTGATTTGAAGATGATTGGATTTGAGCTTTTCTTCTTTTATTCTTTTCCTCTTCTCTTTGAGATGTGAATCAAGCCTCAGCTCCGATTCTTCACAGATGTTGCAGATGAGAAGTTGAAAAATCACAAAAACAAAGCTTTTTCTTCTTTTAGAAAATCCTTCGATTTTTCAAGTTGAATGCCTTGGATTTCTCTTGAGCTTTTTGGAGTGGAGGAATTTGAACGTGGATTCTTTTCTCTTGATTTCTTGCTCAAGACCTCTCATATTTTTTCAATAAGATTTCTCTATAGTTTTCATTTTTTTCTTCTTTTTTCTTTTTTTCGAACGAACGCTCTTCCCCCTTTTTATAGAATCTGTTTAATCCATTTTTGGGTGTGAAGCTAGCCATTGGGATGTACTTGGAAAGTTTTTCCATACATGAAATATAGCCGTTAGGGGTTAGGTAAAGAAAATATTATCGGTGAGCTGATCTGGCAATTTAAAAATCCATTCCTGACAGGTTGGAGTCGGCTCCAACTTTTTAGGTGTCGGCTCTAAGTCGTGTATCCAAAAATAGAAAGTTCTGAGCTCGTTGAGGAGTCGGCTCCGAAAAAGTAAAGTGTCGGCTCGCCATGTTCAGGTGTCGGCTCCAAAAGACTGTAAGTGTTAGCTCCAAGGTAGTCAAAAATCATGTGTTCTGTCCCTGTGTCGGAGTCGGCTCCAGACACTGTAAGGGTTGACTCTGAAACTCTGGGTGTCGGCTCCGAAACTCTGGGTGTTGGATCCGGACCGTATCAAAAATCAGAAAGACATTTGATTGGCCATGGGGTCGACTCCAGACTTTCTAGGTGTCGACTCTAAGTTCTGAATTTTGAAACTTACCTTTGGCACTTGATTCAAAACACGTTTCTTGATGCCTTTTGTTTAAACAAATATTTTTAAGCCCTGAAACACTTGTTAAATTTATTAGTAACACAATGAATATACTCAATTCCTTTATTAATCATCAAAATCAATAATTGGGTCAACAAGGATGATGCAACACATCAAATACCATGAATCTGGTTACAAAGATATCAACATATTGTAGATTTTCAGAATTTGCTTATTTGATATGATATGATTGGACATAAATATAAGTTCTGGTAAAGGGTTGATAAAGTATACCTTTGGTATCAGATCCCCAGTGTTCTAGGCCAAAATGTACAAAATCTTTGAGAATATTGAATCGCTCCTCAGAGCTAATGTCCCAATGTCTTTGTTCCTTGATTTCAGTAAATATCCAAGGATGTGAAACAAAAAGTCTTAAATCAAGGACAAATATATATTAAACATGATGGTTAAAAATATTAAAGAAGTTCTACAGGTTCACCATAGATACTAGGATAAGGGATTTCTATTATTTATAGCAAAGAGAACCAGATAGATAGACTAACCTTTATTAATGCACCTTGAGCAATCATGCAAATAGAAAGCTCAGGGCAGTCAGAAGAGTGCTTGCTCGAGTCCAAGTATGAAAACATATCACCATTCCCCAAAGCTTGCAAACCATCAGGGGCTTTTTTTGCACATTGGTAGATATAATCCCAATCAGCAAGCTTGCTATAGCATTGCTGCCGTGATCGACCATGTATGGTCAATGCACTGGCTCCCCAGTCACTAAGATCTGAGATTAGAGAATCAATGCGATTTCTTCCCTCAAAATAACCTGTACACACCTATTAAAAAGAATAGAGTCAAATTCAGAGAAAGATTGATTCTATTATGATTTCATTCTATATGGAAAAAGAGAATGAAATAGCTATTTCAAAAAGAAATGTCTTAGACATCTCAGATGGGATTCCTGACAATTCCTTCAAAACCTTAATCACTAATGTATTGATGGAATTGAATAAGCAGAATGTCATAACAAGATCAACGTCACCAAAATATTGACCTACCTTAGTTACATGTTTATCAATAATAGAAGAAGCTGCTTGAATAATGCTCTTCATCCTCATAGGTTTTGTAAGCAGACAAGATCCAGCCCCCTTGTTAACAACAATGTCAATCGGCACCCCATGTTACTGTCAATAGAACATGCATATAAGTAAATTTATTTACTTTATTTTCATATATTCATAGGTCAAAGAAAGCAAACATGTTTTGTGAAAATATCCCAAAGAAATTAATCATAATAGACATCCTAGCTCATGTTCCTTTGTATAAAACTAATCATAAACCATGAATTTGCAGATAAATTCTTGAAATCATATCAATCAGAACATTTACAAGAATTCCATGGAAAATATTAATCTTATGTTTTTTTTCAAATATCATATTTACTTGAATTTTTTTTTCATTTTACTTGCATGATTTTGTCATGATTTAATTCAGAACATAAATTATTCTTATATAAGACCATTTTAGATTAATAGTTTTCTTAAACTTTTTTCTAGGTTAGTTTATATCTTTTTCTTCAAATCTCAACAATTCTGCCCTTCCAAATTTGAAACATACAGACATTGTTCCTTCATATAAAACTAATCATAAACCATCAATTTGTGGCTACATTCTTGAAATCATATCCATCAATAACATTTACAAGGATTCCATGGAAAATATTAATCTTCTATTTTTTTGTTCCAAATATCATATTTTCTTGAATTTTTCATTTGACTTGTTATTCATCATGATTGAATGAACATCAACTATTCTTATATTTCACCATTTTAGATTTATAATTTTCTTAAACTTCTTTTCTGGATTAGTTTATATCTTTTTCTTTAAATCTCAATATTTTATGTGCTTCGAAATTTGAAACATATATATCATGCATTTATTGAAGTAAAAGAAATTCCAACATCAAAATATAATTGAATTCCAAAATTCAACAGGAATTGGTTTGTTTGGCAGTAGTGACCACAGTAGTGGCACGTGAGCCTCCAATTTTTTGAAATATTTTGTCGAGGAAGTGCAAAACCACATAGCTCCTTTTTCAATATGCTAAATTCTTCTAAGTTGAGCATGAAATGTGGAAGCTTAAAGCAAGAAGGCAAACCTGCAAAAGATTAGTACACAGCCATTTCTCCACAAGTAATATCAGTGCCTAAGGCCTTGCAAACCCTTCTAAAAGGAAGATTCCCAATAGTAGTCAAGGGAGCCAGGTAGAGCTTTCCTCTGAAATCAATAAGCTTCCTTTCCCATGGATGCAGTTCAAACTAAAATCAACTTTAGATGAACATAAGCTATCAGTCAATATCTCTTCTGGTCCATTTTGTGCATTAGTTTCTTTAACATTTTTCTCCATGTGATATGTGCATGTCCACATTTCATTTCAAGGTGTCAGCAAAGAAGCGATTCACTTATAGAAAATACATTGCATGCAGCACAGCCACAAAAAACTTTCATTAAATAGCATTAAAACCTCTACTATAAAATCTAACCATTACTATTATCAGCTAAACAGTATTTATCATCAACTGAACTCTTTGCCTTCTTCAAAGGTCTTCTGGGCTCAATGACAGATGCATCATCCAAACAGTCCTTTTCTGTGCATGTTACAAGAGCATTGTCTACTTCATTGGCTGAACTGCAAAGAATCCCATTATCATCATCCAGATGAAGACTATCTGATTCATTGAGAGAATCTGGATGACTTTCCACCAGATTGACTTCTGGCATTGCCTTTCTTTTGTGACCCCCCTGCAAAATGGGATGGGTAATAGTGAGAATGGGAAAGACTAACAACTTATACAATCATTTTAGAAGAATATTTTGGGAACAGAAAGAATAATTGCATTTCTGAAACAAAAATCAACAAAACTTTGGTGGCAGATAAAGCAATGCAGGCAACCGAAGTAGAATGAAGTTGGTTAAAAACTACACCTAATGTCCTCAACTTACCTTGCACAGAGGCAGCCATATATGAAATGGAAGAATCATCTAAATACATTTTCATATTCCCTATTTTCTCGAGCAACTTGAACTAATATAAGAATGGGTAGCCTTTTATGTAATGAACATATTAGATCTCTACCCAAGAGGAATCAAGAGATATTGGTGGGGAAAAACAAGTGAGTAAATATAAGAAATAAATAGTTTAAAAGTGTAATTTGAATATAGTAAAGGAATGAGTTTCAGGGAGATAAGATAAACAATAGAGTGAAAATTATAAATGCGCACAATAGGTTAACAAAATCTTCCAATTGTTTATATACCGTTAGCCCAAGAAGTTTGAGCTGAGCATTAGCCTTTGGAAAAATAACTTTATTCTTCCACAAAAGCTTCTGCAAATCTTTGTTTAGACTATTGATTTCAAAACTCTTTTTAGGAGGATTCTGAGATTCTGCAGGTTTCTTGAGTGTGCCTGCAAATCGACAGGTTATTCCATAAGGGCATGTTTCTCCAACACCAATGAATCGGCAATTCCCCTCTAGGTCAGCTGGTTTCTGCATGCAAAGATGATATATTAAGATGTTAACGATAACTGGTGCATAGTTGAGTCATAACATCATGAGAAGACCTGGTCAGCATGTAACAAGAACAAAGCAAGGATTTAAGCAACATACCAGAGCGAAAAATGCTTCCAAATCATGGCTGAAACGGCAATCATTTTTGTAACGACGTGCATCAACATTTCCATTTTTTGCTACTTCTGGACAAATATGCAGTGCAGACTTTTGTTCCTGGGTAATGTGAAAAACATCGAAATCAAAATTAATTTACTACTATGGAAACAGAAGGCGGGAGGGGGAGAGAAGCGAATGGAGGGACGTACTTCAGACAATTATTTAGCAGTTCAATAATGTAGTTTAATTTAGTATGATCCACCTGTTTTTCAATAAAATGCAATTTAATTTATCATGATTCATCTGTTTTTCAATAATTCAATAAAAATGGTATGAGTTATTCCATGGCGAACTGGCCATGCCCCAGTAGTCACACCCTTCTCTCCTTAGAGGAGACTCTAGAATGGAGTCTTGGGTGGTGAATCCCCTAGTTTGCCCAGAAACTTGGGGTAGAGATTTGTCATGTTTTATTGAAATAAGAAATATAAGAAATCGATACAACTTTCATTAAGGCAGAAATATAAAAATCCCAATTTTTCAGGAAATATTACTGCATTTTATTGAAGAAATATAAGAATCCCCATTTTCCAAAAAATATGATTGCAGTTTTACAAAATGCTTTCATGAAAACTTACAAAAGAGAAAAGTTTCTCGCAATATTTTTAGACATTTTTTATGTAAACACTCGTGTTTAATTTGTCTATAACTAATTTAAGAATGACATGTCGTAATATCAAAGCCTGCAACAGACGATGTATAAGAAGGAAACTGGACCAAAAATTTGTTATGTATAAGAAGGAAACTGGGCCAAAATTTTGTTAAAAGCTAACAGAACAAAAGATAGCTGGCACACTTAGTTAGAAAAGCAAACTTCAAATATGAGCACCTTTTAAATAAACAATCAGAATGTCTTAAGTTTTTCCCTTCTTTTTTTTTTAAAAAAAAAGACAGCTAGACCTTATTGTTATTTCCCAATTGATGGGAAAGAATCCGTGTACGAGCAAATACTAGCAGACCGTAATACGCAGCGGAATAATAAATAAAAATGCGCAAACCACACAATCACAGAAACATCAAGATTTACGTGGAAAATCCCTTCAAGATAAAGGGAAAAAAACCACGGGCAAGCCAGAGAAGAAGATCCACTATAAAATAATAAATATCCAAGTCTCAAAGTCCCTTGCCAGAACTTGAGAAATAATCACAAGAGAATAATAGGGATATAAGGATTACATCACCGAAAAATACGGTATCTTGCGTTACCTCCTTATTTTCTTCCCTTCTCTTCTTCTTCTTCTTCTCTTGTTTTCTTCTGCAGCACCTTCACGTGATTCCTGGAGTGGAAGTCCTCCCACGTAGTTAAGCACCAAGCAGCAGCCCTTCCTTCTCTTCCCCTAGCAATCCATGCTCCTAGAAAAAAGAAATACCTGCTACATGCTTTCCCCTTTTTCTATACGGCTGCTCCTTAAAATAGAGAAAACCAAAAAAGGAAGGTGGCTACTCCTTTTATAAAAGAGAGAGAACAAACCCTGGTGGAAAAAGGAGTAGCGCTCCCTTTTGCCCTAATGGGCTGAATAGGTGGGCCATGGGCCCAACAACCTCCCCCTTCAGCCCATAAGGGAGGCTGTCTCATGCTTCCTTAGTGTGAAATCATGCCGACCAGCTGTCGGCATATCTCTTGCCTTTCTTTTGATAAGGTCTTTGTCAACATGTCTGCCCCATTTTCATCTGTGCGAATTTTCTGAAGCTGTAACTGCTTCTCTTCAAACACATTTCCTATCCATTGGTATCTCACATCTATATGCTTTGACTTGAAATGAAAAGTTGGGTTCTTGCACAAGTGGATGGCGCTCTGGCTGTCACAATGTACCACATAATTTTTCTGTTTCAATCCCAATTCATGTAAGAATTCTTTCATCCACAGCATCTCCTTACAGACCTCGGTAGCAGCAATATATTCTGCCTCTGTGGTAGAGAGAGCTACACACCTTTGTAATCTGGATTGCCATAACACAGCTCCACCTGCAAAAGTAAGTATGAAACCTGATGTGGACTTCCTTGTATCAATATCTCTCGCCATATCTGCATCTGTGTAACCAATCAGCACAGCTGGACCACCCCCAAAGCTTAAACAAACTTTGGAGCTTCCTCTGAGATATCTGAAGATCCACTTCACTGCTGCCCAATGCTCTTTCCCTGGATTTGCAAAAAATCTGCTAGCAACACCCACTGCATATGCGATGTCTGGCCTCGTACATACCATCGCGTACATCAAACTTCCGACTGCTGAAGCGTAAGGAACCTTCTTCATTTTCTCCTTCTCCTCATCACTTGAAGGACTTTGCTCTGAGCACAACCTGAAGTGACCTGCAAGAGGAGAACCAACTGGCTTTGCATTGATCATACTAAACCTATCCAATACCTTCTCAATGTACTTTTCCTGTGACAACCATATTTTCTTGATTCTTCTATCACGGGAAATCTGCATACCCAGTATTTGCTTTGCTGGTCCCATATCCTTCATTTCAAATGAATTGCTCAGCTCCTTCTTCAACCTGTCAATCATAGACATATCTTTCCCAAGAATAAGCATGTCATCAACATAAAGTAGGAGTATGACAAAATCCTCACTAAACCATTTGATATACACACAATGATCTGAAGCCATTCTTTTGTATCCATTTTCAGCCATAAATGAATCAAATTTCTTGTACCACTGCCTTGGAGCTTGCTTCAGCCCATATAAGCTTTTTTTCAATCTGCAGACAAGATTTTCTTTACCTTTGACTTTGAAGCCTTCTGGTTGCTCCATATAGATTTCCTCCTCCAAATCACCATGAAGAAAAGCTGTCTTCACATCTAACTGCTCAACCTCCAAGTCTAGACTAGCAGCAATACCTAGAGCAACACGAATTGAAGACATTTTAACAACAGGAGAAAAAATCTCTTCAAAGTCAATACCTTTCTTTTGACCAAAGCCTTTCACAACCAATCTGGCCTTGTACTTTGGTTGAGAACAATGCTGTTGAGTCTTTAACCTGAAAACCCACTTGTTCTTTAAAGCCTTCCTTCCTCTTGGTAGTTCCACTAAATCATATGTGTGGTTCTTCTGTAAGGCATCCATTTCTTCCAGCATACCTACTAACCACTCCTTTTTCTGCTCACTTTCAACTGCCTCCTGGTAACATTCTGGTTCACCTGCATCAGTAAGCATTATATATTCATCTGTAGAATACCTTTTGGAAGGTTGACGTTGTCTGATAGATCTTCTCAGCTGAGGCTCTGTAGGAGGTTGCTCCTGATCTCCTTCCTGCTCAACATGTCCTACAGGTGAGTTAATACCTGCTCCTGCACTATTTTCTTGCACATCTCCCCTATCACCCTGATTTACTAGAGGAGTAACTGGATCACAGTCTGTTAATCCTCCTGCAGAAGACTTGACTGACACCTCCTTCTTGAAGTCTTGAAGGGTTTGATCTTCAAAAAATACCACATCTCTGCTTCTGAATACCTTCTGCTTTTCTGGATCCCAAAGTCTATAACCAAACTCATCATGTGAGTAACCAAGCAAAGCACATTCTTTTGTCTTACCATCCAGCTTGGACCTCTCAATGTCTGGAACATGTGCAAATGCACGACAACCAAACACTCTCAAGTGCTTATAAGAGACATCTTTTCCTGACCATACACGCTCTGCAACATCACCATCTAGAGCTGTACATGGTGACAAGTTTATTACATCAACCGCTGTCTTCAATGCCTCATCCCAAAATCTTTTAGGTAACTTGGACTGTGAAAGCATACATCTGATCTTTTCCATGATGGTGCGGTTCATTCTCTCTGCAATTGCATTATGCTGAGGAGTACCAGGAACTGTCATCTCATGTTGAATGCCATGTGATCTGCAATAATTATCAAATAACCCTGTGTACTCACCACCATTATCTGACCTTATACATTTCAGTTTCTTTCCTGTCTCTCTTTCAACTCTGGCATGAAACTCTTTGAAGACATTAATAACCTGATCTTTAGTCTTCAAACCATAGACCCAAACTTTTCTAGAAAAATCATCTATAAAAGTGACAAAATAAAGTGCACCACTGATGCCTGGAACATTAACTGATCCACTAGGAGTTTTTGTCCTCAGAGGACCACAAACATCTGTATAGATACGATCCAAAACATGCATTTTTCTAGATAAAGCAGGACTAGCAAAAGAAACTCTATGTTGCTTGCCAACCAAACAATCAACACATGGGTTCAGATGTACACCTTTGAAATCTGGTAGAACTTCTTCCTTGGAAAGAACTTGCAGCCCCTTCTCACTCATGTGTCCAGTCGTTTATGCCACAACTCCATGCTGAAGTCGTTCTCTGTAGCATTCAACTGTTCACCATAAGCTTTAGCCTACAACCTGTATAAAGTGTGACATTTCTTCCCACTGGCTACAACAAGTGAACCTTTACTGAGCTTCCATTGCCCTTTATAAAATCTGCTATCAAAATCTTCATCATCAAGTCTTCCAACTGAGATTAAATTTAGCCTCAAGTCAGCTACATGCCTTACATCCTTGAGCACCAACTTACAGCCAAGATTGGTCTTCATGTGGATGTCACCCATGCCAATGATATCTGCTGTGCCTTGATTTCCCATCTTGACAACACCAAAATTTCCAGTCTTATATGTAGAAAAAAACTCCCTCCGTAGTGTAGCATGATAAGAAGCACCTGTGTCAATCACCCACTCATGATTCTGACACTCACATGAGAAGATACCATCAGAAGTAGACAAAATCAAATAATCATCACTCTGCACAGTAGCTGTGATATTCTCCTTTGACTCTGTATCCTCCACTTCTTTTCCCTTTTTCTTACTCTTCTTAGGCTTCTTACACTGATTCTTGTAGTGCCCTTTCTCACCACAATTATAGCAAGTAATATCTTTTCTTGACCTTGATTTGCTTCTACCCTTGTATGAATTGTCTCTATTTCTAGACTTTGACCGTCCTCTATTCTCTGAGATAAGTGCCTGTGAATCAATCTGAGAAGTTGCTGAATTTTTCCTTCTTAACTCCTCATTCAACAAACTACCTGTTACTTGACTCATGGTGATAACACCGTCTGGTGCAGAATTACTGAGGGAAACTACCAGTGTCTCCCAACTTTCTGGCAATGAACTGAGAAGTAACAATGCTTGCAACTCATCATCAAGAGACATTTTCATAGAGGATAACTGGTTATTAATACTCTGTATTTCATTCAAATGCTCAGCAATAGAAGCACCCTCTTTATATTTCAGATTCACTAGTTTTCCGATCAAGAAAGCCTTGTTGCCAACTGTTTTTCTCTCATATAGACTTTCTAACTTTTTTCAAAGAGAGTTTGCAGAAGTCTCAGTGGAAACATGGTGAAAGACACTATCATCCAACCATTGCCGAATAAAACTGACTGCCTTCCGATCTAACATGATCCAAGCATCGTCTGTCACTGTAGCGGGCTTTGCTTTGACCCCTTCTAAAGGTCCATATAGATCCTTGCAATATAAGAGGTCCTCCATCCTTGGTTTCTATATCATCCAATTGTTTCCGTTCAGACTGATCATACGGGAAACATTACCGGCCTCCATGCTCGCACACACAAAAAAAATTCACAGGCTCTGATACCAGTTGATGGGAAAGAATCTGTGTACGAGCAAATACTAGCAGACCGTAATACGCAGCGGAATAATAAATAAAAATGCGCAAACCACACAATCACAGAAACACCAAGATTTACGTGGAAAATCCCTTCAAGATAAAGAGAAAAAAACCACGGGCAAGCCAGAGAAGAAGATCCACTATAAAATAATAAATATCCAAGTCTCAAAGTCCCTTGCCAGAACTTGAGAAATAATCATAAGAGAATAATAGGGATATAAGGATTACATCACCGAAAAATATGGTATCTTGCGTTACCTCCTTATTTTCTTCCCTTCTCTTCTTCTTCTTCTTCTTCTCTTATTTTTCTTCTGCAGCACCTTCACGTGATTCCTGGAGTGGAAGTCCTCCCACGTAGTTAAGCACCAAGCAGCAGCCCTTCCTTCTCTTCCCCTAGCAATCCATGCTCCTAGAAAAAAGAAATACCTGCTACATGCTTTTCCACTTTTTCCATACGGCTGCTCCTTAAAATAGAGAAAACCAAAAAAGGAAGGCGGCTACTCCTTTTATAAAAGAGAGAGAACAAACCCTGGTGGAAAAAGGAGTAGCGCTCCCTTTTGCCCTAATGGGCTGAATAGGTGGGCCATGGGCCCAACACCAATGGCCACATAAAACTTACAAAGCATTTAAATACTTAGAACTTTGATTAAAACAAAAAGATTTAACACAAAGACAATTTTAAAACTTTTCTAACATGACTGCAAATTTTTGAAGCTTATTTTCAGCATCAATAAAAGTGCATTATTGAAAAATCTCGAATCTAGCAAATTCTTGGTCTATAAGTGATCTTCCAAAAATGGTCACGAAATGCCTCAAACAGATTAAAGACAGAAGACACTAGGCTAAGTATAACTACAAACGACAGTTATTTGTTCAAGTCTTATGTGCTAGAGTTTTCTCTGTTACATCTTGGCATCAAGTCTGGATAACCATTTTATTTATTCAAGCAATCTCTTTCCTTAAAAATAGCTTTTTTTTTTTGTTAAGCCTTTACAAGTTCCATGCATCAAGGAACAAAGGGAAACCATAACAAGAATTAAACTTGAACGACACGGAATCATGAACCTTAGCTCTTGAAGATTCAGTGGCTTGCATATATCTAGGAAGGGAATTGCTGCTGCTGTCCTTGGACTCATGATCAATGCGATCAGGTTTAGCCATAGCAAATGTGTTGTGCCTCTTGCTAACACGAACCTTAGCTCTTGAAGATTCAGTGGCTTGCATATATCTGGGAAGGGAATGCTGCTGCTGTCCTTGGATTCATGATCAATGTAATCAGGTTTAGCCATAGCAAATGTGTTGTGCCTCTTGCTAACACGAACCTGAGCTCTTTTAGATTCAGTGGCTTGCATATATCTGGGAAGGGAATTGCTGCTGCTGTCCTTGGACTCATGATCAATGTGATCAGGTTTAGCCATAGCAAATGTGTTGTGCCTCTTGGTATTCTTTGCATCCTTTGGTAAATATTCCGTGCCTTTTCTTCCACCTGAGTCACATTTTGGAATTGATGGTGAGTTCTTGCATGCCAATTGAGATTTTTGCTTTCGAGCATGGTTATTGTTTTATTCCTTGCTTATTTTATTTTTTGCTGATTTCTGACTCGGTGGTGTCCTGTACGACTCTGAAGCAGTTACATGGCTTCTGGGAGAACTCTCTGGTGATGAACTACAAATTTGTGCATCTTTTAGATATTCAACTCGAATCTGAATACTTGATCCTGTTGACTCCGCCGGTGGTTGATGCTGCTGCATAGAATCAACAGCAGGAACAGTGCTGAACAAATTTTCATCGCTTTTCTTAAGTTTTTGTCGCTGTAACACATCTGACTCAGAGCAATGAAATTTTGTGCCACAATTCATATTTTTAATATTTAATGCACTACCAGAACCATCAGTCAAATTACAATTTCCTTTGTCTAAAGCTCCAATCTCAAGTATAATACCCTTGGCATCACATTCAGATATTTCGGGCAAGTCAAACATGGAAGAGATAGACGTCTCAGTGTCACATTCTAAAGCAGAATTCTTAATTTTATCCTGAGATCTTGAGTTTTCCACTATGCTAATCTCTTTTGTCTTTGTCAAGGAATCAATTTGAGGATGAACTTATTTAGACTGAACCTTGGCACCTTGATTGACAAAAGTGACAGAACTACCAACACTAGAAACTAAGCTCAGTTCCTCAAATTTTGATTGCACAGCAGCAAATGCTGGACTCTCACTACAAGAAAAATGACTTTTGCCTACGATTTTCGCACCTACGATTTTAAAATCGTAGGCAAAAGATATCTTTCCCTACGATTTTTTAAAAATCGTAAGCAAAGATTCCATAGTCGTAAAGTTAGAGCCTTTCCCTATGATTTTTTAAAAATCGTAGGGAAAAGTTATACCAAAAATTTGGAGGCAAAATCTCCCTCCAAAATTTTTCTGAAAAGATCTTTCCCTACGATTTTCAAAAAATCATAGGGAAAGGTTCTCGATCTTTCCCTACGAATTTTTGAAAATCATAGGGAAAAGTTGTACCAAAATTTGGAGGCAAAATCTCCCTCCAAAATTTTTCTAAAAAATATTTTCCTACAATTTTCAAAAAAAATCGTAAGAAAAGATCCAGAGCCTTTACCTATGATTTTTTGAAAATCGTAGGGAAAGACATTTTATTTTTTTAAAAGTCTTTCCCTACGATTCTAACAAAAATCGTAGGTAAAGGTCCAGAGTCTTTCTGAAAGGCTGAAGACTTTTACCTACAATATTCACGAAGATCGTAGGAAAAGATAGGCAACCTTTCCCTACGAATTTAATAAAAATCGTAGGAAAAACCCTTTTTCAGAAATCCAACCCTTTCCCTACGATTTTCTTAAAAATCGTAGGGAAAGGATGTATACCTTTCCCAAAATTAAATTTTAGATTTACTATATTTATATTAATTCTATATTTTATATGATATTATTAATAGTTATAAATATTAATATAACTATTTATTTCTTATACTGTATTTATAATTATATTGTTATTTATTATACTGTTAACATGTTATATATTATGATATTCTTAGTAATAATTACTATAGTTTCTTTAATACTATATTATTATTTACATATATTATATAGTAAATATGTATTTATATAATACATAAAAATAAAATATATTATATAATATTTTTTATAATAAAATAATTACTTATTATAATATTGTAGTATACTATAATTTATTATGTATTATCATATTGTTAATAAAATTATTAATCTTATATTGTAATACATAATGTATATAGAACATGTTATAAAGTTATTATAATAATATATATATATTATTATCAATATTATTATGCAATATAATATTAAATAAAAATATTATTATGTATATATTTTTTTAGTTATCTTTTAAAAGACTTTTTCTTGATCATCAAATTTTTGGAGATAAAATTACCCGCCAATATTTTTCTAAAAAAGTCTTTCCCTACGATTTTCATGAAAATCGTAGAGAATCATATCTTTCCTTTACCTACGACATTCATAAAAATCGTAGGCAAAGGTCCAAAGAAAAAGCTCCCTAAACCTTACCCCTCGGGAAAAGTCTTTGTACATCAGATTTCAGTGCATAGAGTGCACACAGGGCACGCGCATTGGCCGCGCGCTTGTGCAAGCACACGTGCAGAGTGCACCACGACCCGATGGGTCATGGTACGCATGCTCGCATGGGTGTGCAGGTAATGCATGCGCCCTATGTGCGCTTTGTCCATCGAAATCTGTGTAAGCGCGCATGCGGGGGGTGCTGCATCCCAATGGGCCATGGCACGCTCGCTCGCACGGGCACATGGCCATTGGCAGCGCTGGTGCGCGCTTTGTGCATCAGAGTCCGCTGCACAAAGACTTTTCCTATCCCTTGATGGTCCTTTTCGATTCTTCACAGCTTTCCTCATTCTGCCTCCCTTCGTCTGTGAGCTCTCAATCCGGAGCTTACCTGATTATTCCCCAGTGAAGGACTTAGGCAGGGCTTCGCCAAAGCTACAATGCTCGAAAGCCCTCAATTGGTCTCCCAAGATCGCCGATTGGGTTCATAGCTTCGATCGATCGCAACCATCGGATCGTCTCCGATCGATCATCGCCGATCGGGATCATGGCTTAGATCGATCGCAATCGTCGGATCACCGCCGATCGGATGGATCGCAACTATCAGATCGATCATCCCCAATCGGGATCATAGCTTCGATCGATCGCAACCATCAGATTGTCTCCGATCGGATTGATCACAATGGTCCGATCGATCATCATCGATTGGGATCATGGCTTGGATTGATCTCAAACATCGGATCATCGCCGATCGGATGGATCGCAACTATCGGATTGATCATCCTCGATCGGAATCATGGCTTGGATCGATCACAACCGTCGGATCGTCTTCGATCGGATTGATCACAATGGTCCGATCGATCATCGTCGATCAGGATCATGGCTTGGATTGATCGCAACCATTGGATCATTGCCGATCGGATGGATCGCAACTATCGTATCGATGATCTACGATCGAAATCATGGCTTGGATCGATCGCAACTGTCGGATATCGTCGACAATCGGATGGATCGCAACCGTCAGATCGATCATCGCTGATCGGGATCATGGCTTGGATCGATCGCAACCGTCGGATCATCGCCGATCAGATTGATCGCAATGGTCTGGTCGATCATCGCCGATCGGGATCATGGTTTTGATCGATCGCAACCGTTGGATCTTTTTCGATCGGATCGATCGCAATGGTCCAATCGATCATCACCGATCGGGATCATATCTTGGATTGATCACAACCATCGAATCATCTCCGATCAGATGGATCACAACCGTCAGATCGATCATTGCCGATTGGGATTGTGGCTTGGATCGATCGCAACCGTCAGATCATCACCGATCGGATGGATCGCAACCGTCGGATCGATCATCGCCGATCAGGATCATGGCTTAGATCGATCGCAACCATCGGATCATCTCCGATCATATTGATTTAAAATCAAAATGATACAAAAGTGAGGGGGGCTAGGCCTGACCTCCAGAACAAAATACAATAAGTAAGGATAAAATAATAGAAAGATCGCAACCGTCGGATCATCACCGATCGGATGGATCGCAACCATCGGATCGATCATCGTCGATCTGGATCATGGCATTGATTGATCGCAACCATCGGATCATCTCCGATCAGATGGATCGCAATCGTCGGATCGATCATTGCCGATCGAGATCATGGCTTGGATCGATCGCAACCAACGGATTGTCTTCGATCGGATTGATCGCAATGATTGGATCGATAATCATCGATCGGAATCATGGCTTGGATCGATCGCAACAGTCGGATCATCTTTGATTGGATGGATCGCAACCATTGGATCGATCATCGCTGATCGGGATCGTGGCTTGGATCGATCGCAACCGTCAGATCATCGCCAATCGGATGGATCGCAACCGTCGGATCGATCATCGCTGATCGGGATCATGGCTTGAATCGATCGCAACCATCAGATCATCTCCGATCAGATTGATCGCAACTGTCCGATCGATCATCGCCGATCGGGATCATAGCTTTGATTGATTGCAACCGTCGGATCGTCTCTGATCGGATGGATCGCAACTGTTGGATTGATCATCGCCGATCGGGATCATGGCTTAGATCAATCGCAACCGTCGGATCGTCTCCGATCGGATCACAACTGTCAGATTTATTTTTATTTCTTTTATACAATAAGAAATGCTTTAAAAAAAATTTTATAAAGTTATTTTTATTTTGAAGATAAAATTACATGCAAATATTTTTTCTAAAGAAAAGTCTCTAGACCTTTCCCTAAAATATTTTTTTTTTGAAGGCAAAAGCATCCTCCAATTTTTTTTTTTTCATAATAACCCTTTTCCTATGGTTTTCGCGATGTGGCAAAGGATTAGCAAAAAAAAAAAAACCCCTTTTAAGCTTTAACACCACCCGACTTCTGCCTGTGCCCTAACTCCATCTCTTTCATCCAGCCCCTCCACTCCTCCACCGACCCCGCCGCCCTCCCACCAGATGCCAACAACGATGATGACCAGTACCTCTGCGACCTCCCTGCCCTCCTCCTCTTCCTCCTCCTCTCCCTCTTGTCCATCGCCTCAGCTATCGGCTAGCAAAGGCAAGCTAGGACACGGCCGGCGATGCCCCGGGTCCCCGCTACACCTACAAAGAGAGAAGAAAGAAGAAACCCTCTCGAGCCCTCGTCGTCTCCTTCACGCTCGTAGAGTCCGAGCCCTCATCGTCTCCTTCGTGCTCGTGGAGTTTGATTCCCCCAAATCCCTCATGGATTACCTTGCAAGGCTCCCAGGTTATCTCCGGCTCGATGTAAGTGTCCTTCCTGCCATCAGGTTTTTGGTTTGATCTCCATTGTTCGGGTGCTCTGACGATAGGTGGCGATGTTGCAACCGGCGGTGCAGGTGGCACCGGCGAGGCAAGGGCGGTAGCAGCAGGATCTTTGTTTCAGTGTCGTCGAGAGGTGGGAGAAATGCTCTTAAATCTTGCTCGAGCATGGGAACAGGCTGATACTTCTACTTCAAACAACATTGCAAGCCGGCTCCCATCTTTAGAGAGTTCTGTGACCAACAATGTGAAACCAGGCAAGGATGAAATAGCTAATAAGTCTTGGTCAATAATTGCCATATGACATAGCTAAATTCTGTTTAAGTTTGGCATTGATTTTGATATGGTTCTATCCATTTGATAATAATGGTTGGCTTTGCAGCACTGTGACAGAGGGGAAAAGATTACTTATGGAGTGCTTTCATTATAAACTAGACAGGATTAATCCTTTTCTTTTTCTTTCTTTTTTATCTGTCGTTAGATCAATTTCATGTGTGATGTAGCTTATTCAAGTTAGATGCTGATTCTCGATTATTGTTATCTGTTGGGCAGGGGCATTCAATGCCATGCCTTGGACTTGGGTCACCTTTTCTTCACCATGACCAGAAAAGCTCCATCAGTTTGAGAAGTTTCTAACGAAACTGATTTTATTGTCTCTTCAAACAAAACATCATCTTTTTCTTCAATGATTTAAAATTGATGTTTCGCTTTGACTATCTTTAATTCCAATTTTGTTTTGCATTCCAACCTTGTACTTACTTTGGGTTGTGCTGAATTTATAAAGGATGCTTGCATGATAAAGTTGTATACTTTAACTTAGTTTTATCACAAATTTTTAGTTGTCTAGATGTTCTTTTGCAATTCAAGGTATAATTGTCAGCATAGAGTCTGTTTTCCTTTTTACTCTTGCGGTTGCCCTTGTTGCCCTTGTCGGATTGTGGGCGTATGGTCTAATACAGCAATTCTCAAACGTAAGTTGCTTTTAGCGAGTTCCTTCTTATGCCTTAAAATCTTGACTGTGATCTCAGATTGTTTAATTAAAGAAATTAGATATTGTATGCTGCTTAAGAGTAGATGACAGTGATTTCACATTGACAAATTCATGATGCAGTTTGGTATACTTGATCCATATTAGTGCTACAAGTTGACAAAATCTCAGCCAGATGGTTGTAGTTGCTGGTTACAACTTAATCATTAGTGGCTAAAGCCTATGCTTTATAAATTCCTTTTCTGGTCTTGCCAGCTATTTACTGTTTTGGTGGTTAGAATAAATTAGGTTCAGACACGTCCATGTCACATAATGTTTTCTTGTGTTCGCACCTGATTCCCACTGGGGATTCTATGCTGAAAAAAAAAACGGTCCATTCTTTTGGACTGATGCATGGGCTGAGACATTATTGCACTGCAACCTTTGGTGCATTTGCCATATATTTGTCCAAATTAGTATATCCTTCTATTGTTTCTAATATTTTTTGTGTCATTATTATTGCTATTTGCTGTTAAACTTATCTGCAATTCTGGGTGCTGCAGTAGGCTTATGAAACCATATTTTTAGTATAACTCAGACTTGTGTTATTAACTTGCACATAAGAACAAACAAAGTCTGCTTGTAGGAAACAATTGTTGATGATAGGCCTGCTTACTGTTTGATTACTATTAGTACACATCTTTTCTGTTCTTCAAAAATTTAATAATGGATTTAGGTATCTACTTCTCGATTAGTGTTTTCTGTTTAATTACTATCTTGTTCTTGCTCATTTAGTGTAGTTGTATATGATTAGATGATTCTTATGTGCGTATATTATTATTCTTAGAAAACCAAGAGAGTGCCTAAGGTGGAAATAGGTACACGTGCAACTGATGCTGACATGGATGAGTGGTTGCAGGTTAGTTATTAGATGCCATGGTATCAAATGAATATTCCTTTTGGCAACTTGCTTAGCTTTTTGTTTTTATTCTGTTCTCACATGATTCAACACCTGCTACTTTTTTGACAAAGTATTGGTGTTCGTCGTACCCGTTTGCTGTTTGCTCCACACTTTGGTTTTAAGCCTGATCAGTTGTTCCAATACATCTAGATGCAAATGAAACATTTTCTTTTTCGTGCATGTATGTTTGTTGTTCAGGAACTGCATATGCTCAGTCACTTTCAAACAAGTCAAAGAAGAATTAGATTTCCATGTGCTCCAGGGTTGTCTATCCTATAATCCAGCTTTCTAGAGCAGAGCAGGGAGATGAGGTAGATTCTGACAACATGATAGTTTTCAGTCTGTAGGTGAGAAACTTTGATGCAAGTGATACATGAACATAGCTTTAATACCAGCATCTAGTGCATTTATTCAACTGCTGAATTTATTCTGTACTACAAGTAAGACATATCTTGAGAAAAATTCAATTTTGGTGAAAACTATTATTTATATATTATGCATTCTTAATGGTACAATTGAATTATCATTACTTTCTTCAGCATTTGCATAATGTTGATGTGATCTGTCCTGGACATCATGTGTATGTACACTGTCAGATTCTTGGTTGTCTCATAATGGTTGCAAAAATTCTGTCCAGATCCATGATATCGTGGTAAACTTCTAACGCAAAATTTACCAGTCAAATTATGCTTAGTGGGAAAATATTAAGAGTCAAATTAGTGAAAAGATTATCTTCCACAGGGAATATATGCCATCAACATATTGCTGGGGGCAATTGTTAGAGCAGTGTGAAATTTGTAACTTTAATGAGTCTACACTAGTTCATTGCCCTAGGATATTAGCATCTTTTACATGTATAATGAAGTGCCTAATGTTGTAAAGATACCTCGGTATTTTCTTTATATTAATTTTTATGTTTGATATGTATCATAAAGTTTATGTAAGCAACTGGATGTCGTGCAAATGATTGTAGAAGAAATGAACATATTAACTACAATCTTCCTTCGGTATGATAACGAGAAGATCCTTTACTCAAATGCAGTATTGTTGATGAGGCCCATCAGCAACTTCAATAGAAGTCCCAACATGGCTGATACAATTGAGTTTTCGATCGATACTTCTACCCCAGCTGAAACTGTTGCTGCTTTGAAGAAATCTATACAGACGTAAGCATAATTAAACCCTTTGGTTTTAGTTAATGCTAATTGTCTTAGCCTTGCTTTTACTTTTTTATATTAATTGAACTATTTATTTGTACATGATGTTCTGTGACATGCCAAAGTTCTTTATGTAAATAAGATCTATTTTGTATATTTTATTTGAGTCATTGAATTATGTGCACATGACCATGCATCTTAGTCCAGAGGTATGTTCTACATGACCCATATTTTGTATGATATTTTCACATTACATAGCATAATTAACTTGCTTGATAAACTCATATTGTTTAATTATACTTTTAGAGATGCTAACATGGTATTTGAACAAGTTGTACTCAATTACAAGTTGCCATGATTCTGATTTAATAATTTATTTTCTTTGAGCATAAAAATTAATAAAATATAAACTTTTTTAATACTTGTTTTTCAACTTTGCAGAAAGTAATTTTGATACCCTGAAAGGATCTTCCAAGGAAAGTGAGCAAGGTGTACTTTGGCATGAGAGGTCTGCAATGATATCTTATTGGAACATTGATGAATTGCAATGTCATTTTAGGGCATTGCTTACTCTAGTAATGTTTAAAAGAGAGCTAGAAAACCGGTGAAGTCATTTATAAATGGGACCTTTATGAAGTGTCCAGTACCTTATGTTGTGTTGTCTCATTATGTGATTTGATGTTTTATGTTAGTTATGGATATTGTAATTGATATGGACAATTGACTTTCATTTATTAGTTATTTTGATGCTTATCCTTTGTTGTCATTGTGTAAAAAAATTGTATATGTAATGGGTATTGTTGTAAAGAATTATATTATTTTTATTGATACAGTTTTTAATATTTAAAAAAAATATGAAACAAACAAATTATATTCTATTTAAATAAAATATGCAAAATATTAAAAATTTTAAAATAGAAATATAATTTTAAAATATTAAAAAAATTTAAAATAGAATAAAAATAACTTTTCTATACGATTTTAGACATATCTTGTAAGGAAAAATAGAAAAAAATGTGTATTTATTATTTTTTCCTACGATTTAATTTATATTTGCATGTAAAATGGTTAAAAAATAATAATTTGAAAAAGAATCATTAAAAATGATTATTAGCTAATTTTTTTCTATGATTTTTAGAAAAATCCTAGGGAATGATGTGGATAAAAAATATTTTTTTAATTTTTTTCTATGATTTTGGGGTTTTTTGTGTAGGAAAGGAATTATTAAAAAATTTTATTAGCTAATTTTTTCCTACGATTTTAAGAAATTTTGTAGGGAAAGATGTGGATAAAAAATTGTTTTTTAATTTTTGCCTACGATTTTAAAAATTTTCGTAGGGAAAGATGTGAATAAAAAAAATTTTGATTTTTTCCTACGATTTTGGGGTTTCTCGTAGGGAAATAAATTATTAAAAATTATTATTACCCAACTTTTCCTACGATTTTAAGAAAATCATAGGGAAAGATGTAGAAAAAAAATATTTTTTTATTTTTCCCTACGATTTTTTATCTTCGTAGGCAAAAGTTTTTAAAATTCAAATTTATATTTCAAATTCTAGTCACTCTATCCCTACGAAATATAAACTTTTTCCTATGAAAAAAATCGTAGGGAAAAGGTAGGATCTTTGCCTACGATTTTGAAAGTCGTAGGCAAAGGCTTTCCCGATGCATCTTTGCCTACGATTTTTATTTCGTAGGAAAAAGTTCAAAAATCATAGGGAAAGGCTTTTCCTACGATTTTTTCTATCTTTCCCTATGAAAAAAATCGTAGGCAAAAGTCATGTTTCTTGTAGTCTGCATTTCTTGACCTCAATGCACACTTTTTCCTTCAGTCTCCAGTGATTCACAAGTCATCCCTTCACTAGTACACTTCTGGTTTCCCTTGTCAAATCCAGGTTCCGCATAAATATTATCGAGTAAGGAATGTGAAGTTGCATCTGATTGAACTGATAATTGACTTGCAGTAGAATCAAACGTCTCTCCAATTCTCATATTCCCTTTTATTATATATGCCCAAAGTCTCACTCTCACACTAGGATTGCACTTGATCATTTTTTGCTACAGAACTCATTTCTTGATTTGGAGTAGATATAGGAAAATTTATTTGGTATTCAACAGAATTTTCATATGTTAAACTTACTTCACCCTCGATTGGGGCTGCTGATTCACTATTCTCTTCCATCATGCCTGATGTCTCACTCTCATACTGGGACTGCTCTTGGTCATCTTTTGCTACAGAATCCATTTCTTGATCTGTAGTAGATACAGCAACATCAATGAGATATTTAGCAGATTTATCATATATTGAACTAACTTCACCCTCAATTGAGGCTATTGATTCACTATTTTCTTCCATCATGCCTGATGTCTTACTTTCATACTGGGACTGCTCTTGGTCATCTTTTGCTGCAGAACTATTGCTTTGATTTGGAATAGATACAGAAAGATGAACTTCAACTTCACCAGAATTTTTCCTTATTAAATCCCCTGCACTATCAATTGGGGTTGCTGGTTCAAAGGGAGAAGACACTGAACCTGATGATACAGAGGCAACAGGATCAGGAACCACAGTTGCTATTGATGACGCCAAGTCACCTCCTTCGAACGTGGGGAAAACGGACGTCTCGCTCCGGGAAATCCTGCAAGAAAAGTCCCCGGGGACCGGTGGCACCGGTGGGGACCCTCCGACGATCAAGTTAGTGGCTTGGGTTCAGACAAGGAACCACTCCAGCGAAGAGAAGCTGAGGCAGTTAGGGTTTTTGCAGGGAGGAAGAAAGCTCAGAAAAACCAGAGTTCGGATCCCACTTACCGCGCATTCCCCTGCTCTTATAGTTGTCCTAATACCTCACCTTTCGTCTAGGGGAGATTGCTTTCGTACCGCAGCTACATTTGCCGGAGACATCCCCCGTACCTCATGTTGATGTGATATCACACGTGTCCAGCGGTCGCGAAGGTAGGCAGTGCGCGCCGCCGGCTGATGGGACAGAGTATAGCTGCAAGTAGTAGCATGCCGTACGCCGTAGCAAGATATGGTCATGTACAGGGGCATGCAACGCGCCAAACCTCGTTATGAGGCATGGCCCTCCGTAACAGGGCACAATCACGGAAGTACCGAACGGTATTCTGCGGCAAGGTATGGTCATGTACTGGAAATTATGTGCGTGCACCGTGCAACCTGAAGGTTGCCGCGTTTCTTGGCAGCCGATCGCATGTTGATTGCAGATGACCCCACCCCGAAGGGATATCGGAGATGGGGAACGATGACACACCCCGGGACTGGTGGGGGCCCCGGGTTAAGAAATGATGACCTCACCCCGACCCTGCCCACCCCGGGACCGGGGGGCCCCGGGGTTAAGAATGATGACCCTACCCCGACCCCGAGGGGGTGCCGGGGGTGAGGGGATGACGATGCACCCCGGGACCGGTGGGGGCCCCGGGGTTAAGAATGATGACCCTACCCCCGACCCCGAGGGGGTGCCGGGGGTGAGGGGATGACGATGCACCCCGGGACCGGTGGGGGCCCCGGGGTTAAAGAATGATGACCCTACCCCCGACCCCGAGGGGGTGCCGGGGGTGAGGGGATGACGATGCACCCCGGGACCGGTGGGGGCCCCGGGGTTAAAGAATGATGACCCTACCCCCGACCCCGAGGGGGTGCCGGGGTGAGGGGATGACGATGCACCCCGGGACCGGTGGGGGCCCCGGGGTTAAAGAATGATGACCCTACCCCCGACCCCGAGGGGGTGCCGGGGGTGAGGGGATGACGATGCACCCCGGGACCGGTGGGGGCCCCGGGGTTAAAGAATGATGACCCTACCCCCGACCCCGAGGGGGTGCCGGGGGTGAGGGGATGACCCCGACCCCCCCCCGGGCCGGGGGTGACGGTGGGGGCCCCGGGGTTAAAGAATGATGACCCTACCCCCGACCCCGAGGGGTGCCGGGGTGAGGGGATGACGATGCACCCCGGGACCGGTGGGGGCCCCGGGGTTAAAGAATGATGACCCTACCCCCGACCCCGAGGGGGTGCCGGGGGTGAGGGGATGACGATGCACCCCGGGACCGGTGGGGGCCCCGGGGTTAAAGAATGATGACCCTACCCCCGACCCCGAGGGGGTGCCGGGGGTGAGGGGATGACGATGCACCCCGGGACCGGTGGGGGCCCCGGGGTTAAAGAATGATGACCCTACCCCCGACCCCGAGGGGGTGCCGGGGGTGAGGGGATGACGATGCACCCCGGGACCGGTGGGGGCCCCGGGGTTAAAGAATGATGACCCTACCCCCGACCCCGAGGGGGTGCCGGGGGTGAGGGGATGACGATGCACCCCGGGACCGGTGGGGGCCCCGGGGTTAAAGAATGATGACCCTACCCCCGACCCCGAGGGGGTGCCGGGGTGAGGGATGACGATGCACCCCGGGACCGGTGGGGGCCCCGGGGTTAAAGAATGATGACCCTACCCCCGACCCCGAGGGGGTGCCGGGGGTGAGGGGATGACGATGCACCCCGGGACCGGTGGGGGCCCCGGGGTTAAAGAATGATGACCCTACCCCCGACCCCGAGGGGGTGCCGGGGGTGAGGGGATGACGATGCACCCCGGGACCGTGGGGGCCCCGGGGTTAAGAATGATGACCCTACCCCCGACCCCGAGGGGGTGCCGGGGGTGAGGGGATGACGATGCACCCCGGGACCGGTGGGGGCCCCGGGGTTAAAGAATGATGACCCTACCCCCGACCCCGAGGGGGTGCCGGGGGTGAGGGGATGACGATGCACCCCGGGACCGGTGGGGGCCCCGGGGTTAAGAATGATGACCCTACCCCCGACCCCGAGGGGGTGCCGGGGGTGAGGGGATGACGATGACTGCCGTTACCTTTTCTGACGACGTTGGGATCAGTCATATCAGATGCCCCCTCGCCCCTGGGGCGAAGCGGGTCCCACCGCTGAGGCTCAAGGGGCGTTCTCCACGTGGCTGATCCCTACCCTTGAGTTCTATGCGGACGGTGCGGGGAATGTAAGGAGACGGCCCCCGTACACCGCGCCAGCCATGATCACCCTCGAAAATGAAGACGAGCTCTTCGGAATCTGCGCGAAAAGGCGTATCATCATTTCCTCTCATTACGGCGACGTCAGCAAGGTCCCATCGCTGGCCGGGGGCGTGCCGCACCACGCGCCGGGGTGATCCTCGAGGCGAACCGGCGTATAGCAAGAAGCCGCGTGGCTGACGAGACATGGCGGGATATTTTGAAAACTCGATAAAGCTAGCCAAAGGGAGGCGGGCTGACGCCTATCGCCATCATCTTCTTCCTTCTGTTCCCCAGTGTTCCTTCAACCTGCGAGCTCGTGCCCAGCTTTCTTTGCTCTTCCAGGTCAGCCCTTTCGTCTTAATTCTCTTTATTCATGAGTTCACCTTCTTGGACCTCGGAGGGCGGTTCTGAGGACCGTCCTCCTTCTGTGAGGCCTCAGACTCCTCCTTCTCCTTCTCCTCCCATCGAGTGGTCCTCTGATTCGGAGGACCACATCCCTCTGGCCCGGCGACGGGCCACCGGTGGGGCCCCATCAAGGGGCCACCGGTCGAGGGCCGGGACCTCATCGAGGGTGGAGGAGTCCCCAGAGGGGACAGCCTCCGTCCTGAAGCGACTGGAAAGGATCCGGGCCCGCTACAGGATCCCTCGGGAGGTCGAGTTATTCCTACCAACACCTGACGACCGGGTCATCTCCTCCCGACCCGGTCGAGTAGCTCTTTATGAGATCTGCCTGCAGGCAGGTCTCCGCCCTCCCTTTCATCCTTTCTTTGTCCGCCTGCTTGATTTCTACTCTTTGACTCCTTCTCAACTAGTCCCAAACTCCTGCCGTGTGATTAGCGCCTTTGTTATTCTCTGTCATCGCTAGGCATTACTCCCAGGATCAGTTTGTTTTGCAATTTCTACTCCCTCCGATCCCAAAAAGGGTGGTGGCTATTCCAGCCCCGACCCAACAGGGTCCTTAAGCTTCTTTTGCCTTCGTCAATCAAGGGGTGGAAACCCCGTTTCTTTTTTGCCAATATCGACCAAGTCCGGCCCCGGTGGGGGGACCCCGACCTCCGAGGGAACGCCGCGGCTGTTCATCCTGGGGACCGGGAGGCGATGGGGGTATTGCTGACCGCCGAGATCCCCCGGTACACCCTGCTGTTAGCGGAGGACAACTTTGAGTTGGCGGGTCTCATCTCCCAGCGGGGTAAATTCTCCATACTTAGTCAGGAATTCTGCTCTTCTTTTTCCCTTTTTTTTTTTTTTTTTTTTACCATTCTGAAAATCTAACTTATGTCATGCAGCAATGAAGATCCCGACCGCGAAAGTGGTAAAGGCTGCTAAGAAAAGGGCCCGAGAAGGGCCGCCCAGGGACCAGCGGGCTCCGGCCCCGAAACGCCTGGTGGTCCGGGCCTCCCTCCCGGCACCAGTCCCACCCCCGGCTCCGCACATGCCCCAGCTGTACCGGAGGTCGACCTTACGGCCGACACTCCACCAGAGGTGGGGGCGACTGCGGAGCCACCGCCGAGGAACCAGAAGTGGGGGTGGCTGCGGGAGCCACCGCTGAGGAACCAGAAGTGGGGGCGTGTGCCAACCGGGGAGTTCCCGGTCCCCGAGAGAGCGACCCCATCAGACGCCGCCAGGGACTGGGGCGAGGGACCATCTGGCCCCGCGAGCCCATCCCCCGAAGGGCCACTCGGGAGCGGTCGCACATAGAGCCGGGGACCTCAGGAACGGCGGAGGGAGGCGAGGGCGCGCCCAGGCCGCCTCGGGACTCCTTGGACGACGGCCGCTGGGCCGAGCAGGCCCTGGGTCCGGTTTTTGATCTCAGGATTATAGAAGATCTCAGCCATATGGGGGCGGGCGCGTTTTTTCGAGACTCTTACGCCGCAGTGGTCAAGGTAAGCAATTTTTTCTCCCTTCCCCTTACTGTTCTACATACATATATACTCTGTTGACCTGGGCTTGTGTGCAGATCGCGCACTCCCTGAGGGCCGCCAGGGAGGTTATCCACGGGGGAAAAAAGGTTCTGCGGGAGACGCAGAAGGAGGCCGAGGAGGCCCAGCGCCGCGCGGAAAAGGCAGAAAGGGCGCTGGAAGCGGTCAAAGACGCCTGTGCAAGCGAGGTGAGGGCCGCCACGAGCCGGGCGGAAATGGAGGCCAATCGCGCGCGCGGCGCTCTCAGATGGCGGAGGCTGAGAGCGCGGTCATGGCCAGGGATATGCACATCTCTGAGTTGACCTCAGCGCTCCAGGCCGAGGACCGAGCGGGTGCGGCGGCGGAGGAAGCTAGAGTGGCAAGGGAGGAGACCTGCCGTCGTGAGGAAGAGTTGAGCCGCGCTCGAGAGGAGATAAGCCAGGCTCGGGAGGCTGAAAAAACCACGGCGGAGGCCCTTGCTGCGGAGAAGGCTCGGGCTGCTGGACTTGTTGAAGAGTACAAGGCATCCGAGCGTTTCGCAGATGACCTGGCCGAAGCTTCGGCCGCTGTATACCTCGACGGGTTCCAGCATGCTAAGGAGAGGGTGGCCAGGGATTTGAATTTCCCCCGGGCCCTGGAGATCGAATTGTCAGACCAGACTTCCTCCGATGATGAGCCCGCACCGGCAGAGCCATGAGTCTGCGTCCGCGACTTTGCTTTTCTTTTCTTTCTTTTGTAAGCCCGACTACGTCGGGGTTTTGTAGTTCCTAGTTAATGAAAATACTTTTCATGATGATCTTCGTATTATTGTTAACTTCATCAATTGATACGTGGCCCCACGATTCTTGTTTGTCTCGATGATTCCGAGGGACACCTTCCCACCTGCGCCACTCCGCCTTAGTTACATGGACCCGCGGACTAGAGCTAGGTACGCAAGAATCGTTGGTGCACTGCTCCGCCAGCGGTTAGCCGGGTTTTATGCCTGATTGGCACACAGGGCCTTTTGAGTGCGCTGCCAGTGGTACACTGGGCTTTATGCCTGGCTGGTGCAGGGCTTTGGTGCCGACGGGGTGCCGGGCTTTTGTTGTTGAGAGCCGGTGGTACACCGCTCTGCCAGTGGTACACTGGGCTTTATGCCTGGCTGGTGCAGGGCTTTGGTGCCGACGGGGTGCCGGGCTTTTGTTGTTGAGAGCCGGTGGTACACCGCTCTGCCAGTGGTACACTGGGCTTTATGCCTGGCTGGTGCAGGGCTTTGGTGCCGACGGGGTGCCGGGCTTTTGTTGTTGAGAGCCGGTGGTACACCGCTCTGCCAGTGGTACACTGGGCTTTATGCCTGGCTGGTGCAGGGCTTTGGTGCCGACGGGGTGCCGGGCTTTTGTTGTTGAGAGCCGGTGGTACACTGCTCTGCCAGTGGTACACTGGGCTTTATGCCTGGCTGGTGCAGGGCTTTGGTGCCGACGGGGTGCCGGGCTTTTGTTGTTGAGAGCCAGTGGTACACTGCTCTGCCAGTGGTACACTGGGCTTTATGCCTGGCTGGTGCAGGGCTTTGGTGCCGACGGGGTGCCGGGCTTTTGTTGTTGAGAGCCAGTGGTACACTGCTCTGCCAGTGGTACACTGGGCTTTATGCCTGGCTGGTGCAGGGCTTTGGTGCCGACGGGGTGCCGGGCTTTTGTTGTTGAGAGCCAGTGGTACACTGCTCTGCCAGTGGTACACTGGGCTTTATGCCTGGCTGGTGCAGGGCTTTGGTGCCGACGGGGTGCCGGGCTTTTGTTGTTGAGAGCCGGTGGTACACTGCTCTGCCAGTGGTACACTGGGCTTTATGCCTGGCTGGTGCAGGGCTTTGGTGCCGACGGGGTGCCGGGCTTTTGTTGTTGAGAGCCAGTGGTACACCGCTCTGCCAGTGGTACACTGGGCTTTATGCCTGGCTGGTGCAGGGCTTTGGTGCCGACGGGGTGCCGGGCTTTTGTTGTTGAGAGCCAGTGGTACACTGCTCTGCCAGTGGTACACTGGGCTTTATGCCTGGCTGGTGCAGGGCTTTGGTGCCGACGGGGTGCCGGGCTTTTGTTGTTGAGAGCCGTGGTACACTGCTCTGCCAGTGGTACACTGGGCTTTATGCCTGGCTGGTGCAGGGCTTTGAGAAGATTCAGATAACTAGAATTGAATCCGTTAGCATTGAATAAGGGGTGAACACCCAAACAAACACGGAGATGATGTTTAATATGAAAAAGGAGGATACATTACTGGTAATACCGGCGGAGGTTATCCGCATTCCACGTCCTAGGAAGTGGTGTCCCGTCAAGGTCTTCAACTTTATAAGCCCCGTGGTGGAGCGTCTCGGTGATCGGTAAGGCCCCTCCCAGTTAGGGGCCAGCTTGCCTCCCTCAGTTGGCTTTGAGACTTCTGCCCGTCGGAGGACTAGATCTCCTGGTAGGAACGTCCGGGGGCGCACGCGTGCGTTGTAGTATTTCGCAGCCCGCTGCCGATAGGCTGCCATTCGAAGCCGCGCTCGTCCCGCACTCCTCCACCAGGTCGAGGTTGGCTCGCAGTTGGTCAGGGTTATCTTCTTCACTGTAGGCTTCTACCCGAGGGCTGGGCGCCCGATCTCCACAGGAATGACGGCCTCAGAACCAAAGACCAAGCTGAATGGCGTTTCGCCAGTGGGAGTTCGTGGCGTTGTATGATAAGCCCATAGCACGTTGGAGAGTTCTTCTACCCATCGTCCCTTGCAGCCATCCAGTCGAGTCTTTAGCCCCTGGAGGATGATCCGGTTAGTCACTTCCGCTGCCCCGTTGGTTTGAGGATGCCCGACGGAGGTGAACCTCTGACAGATGCCCAGCTCGGAGCAGAACTCCCGGAAAGGTGCGTTGTCAAACTGCCGGCCGTTATCAGTGACTAGAGTGCGTGGCAGCCCAAACCGACATATGATTGACTTCCAGAAGAAAGATCTCACTTTACTCTCGGTAATTTTGGCCAGAGCCTCAGCTTCAACCCACTTGGTGAAGTGATCCACCGCCACCAGGAGAAACTTCCGCTGCCCGGAGGCCGGGGGAAATGGACCTAAGATATCCATACCCCACTGGGCGAAAGGCCAGGGTGCCACCAGAGGAGTTAGGTGAGAGGTTGGCTGTCGCTGAATATTGGCATGACGCTGGCAGCTATCACACTTCTTGACAAGCTCGGACGCGTCCTCCTTCATTGTCAACCAGAAATACCCTTGGCGTAGGGCCTTGTATGCTAGGGCTCTGCCCCCCAGGTGACTCCCGCATACACCCTCGTGGATCTCCCTAAGGATATAATCTGATTCTGCTGGCCCCACACACCTAAGGACCGGATATGAGAAGGATCTCCGATAAAGCTTCCCGTCCATCATCAAGAACCTCGGGGCCCTTCGTTTGAGCAGCTTGGCCTCAGCGGGGTCCTCCGGGAGAGTGCCGTCAGTCAAGTACCGAACGTAGGGGTCCATCCAGGAGGGCTCCTGCTGCACCGGCAACGCTTCATCCGTGGCCTCAAGCTTGGGACTTGTAGGTGCTCCACATACGTTCTCCCCAACGTCCCGTCGACCGAAGTGGCCAAACGAGACAGCGCGTCAGCCCTGGCATTCTCCGCTCTGGGGATATAGCTGACACGAAAATAAGAGAAATGAGACGCCTGGGACTGCACCTTGCTCAAGTAGCGGGACATGGTGGGGTCCCTAGCCTCGTACTCCCCGGCGACTTGTCCAGAAATGAGTTGAGAGTCCGTGAAGGCCCTTAAGCGCCCCGCGCCCAGCTCCTTAGCTAGCCTCATCCCCGCCAGCAGGGCTTCGTACTCCGCCTGGTTATTGGTCGCCGGGAACTGGAATCTGAGAGCGTACTCCACGACGTCTCCCTCCGGGCTTGCGAGAATGAGTCCGGCTCCACTCCCTTGAGAGTTCGCCGCTCCATCTACATGCAGGATCCAATCCTCCGTCTCTCCAGGTGAAGGAGAGTCCCTTGGCTTCTCCGGTCGCTCCTCCTCCACGTCCTTCTCTGTCCAGGAGCACTCAACTAAGAAATCCGCCAACACCTGGGACTTCATGGCTGGTCTTGGCCGGATGGACAGGTCGAACTCGCTTAGCTTGATGGCCCATTTAGCCAGCCGGCCGGAGGTGTCGGGGCGAGACAGAATAGCTCGCAGGGGCTGGTCCGTGAGCACCACGATGGGATGGGCTTGAAAGTAAGGCCGAAGGCGCTGAGTAGAAACCACCAAGGCGAAGATAATCTTCTCGGTTTTTGAATACCTGGTCTCAGCGTCATGGAGCACCTTGCTGGTATAATAGATGGGCTTCTGGGCTCCGCCGGTATCCGTGCGCACAAGCACGGAGCTAACAGCCTCGGGGGAGGCGGCCAGATATAAAAAGAGCTCCTCTCCATTTTCAGGCTTGGACAGTAGCGGAGGAGTAGAGAGAAACTGCTTCAAGTCTTCGAAGGAGCCCTGGCACTCTTCCGTCCATTCGAAGCCGTTGATCTTGCGCAGCGCCTTGAAAAAGGGTAGGCACCTCTCCGCCGACCTTGACATGAAACGACTCAAGGCTGCCACCCTCCCCGTCAGGCGCTGCACCTCCTTCTTGCTGACCGGAGGCCGCATCTCCAGGATGGCTCTGATCTTGTCGGGGTTGGCCTCGATCCCGCGCTGGGTCACCATGAAACCCAGGAACTTGCCAGCCGCTACTCCGAAGGCGCATTTGTGAGGGTTGAGTTTCATCCGGTACCGACGCAGGTTGCTGAAAGTCTCCTCGAGATCTGCTACATGGTCTTCTGCATGGGCACTCTTGGTCAGCATGTCATCCACATATACCTCCATGTTGCGCCCCAATTGATTCTCAAAAACCTTGTTCATTAGTCTTTGGTAAGTGGCCCCGGCGTTTTTCAGTCCGAAAGGCATCACCCTGTAACAGTAGATCCCCCTCTCTGTGACAAAGGAGGTTGCTTCTTCGTCTGCTGAGCTCATCTTGATTTGATTATACCCCGAAAACGCATCCATGAAACTGAGCGTCCCATGCCCGGAGGTGGCGTCTACCAGCTGGTCGATCCGGGGGAGCGGGAAGCTGTCCTTGGACACGCCTTATTGAGGTCGGTGAAGTCCACACATTCTCCAGCTTCCACTGGCCTTCCGAACCATCACGACATTCGCCAACCAGTCGGGTAGCGCACCTCGCGGATGTGGCCAGCCGCCAACAGCTTCCGCACCTCCTCATCAACAGCCTTCTGTCGGTCCGGGGCAAAACTCTTTTCTTCTGCCTGATAGGCCGGCACTCCGGTCGGATGTTGAGCTGATGTGTAATCACCTCCTCCGGGATCCCGGGCATGTCGGATGCTGACCACGCGAAGACGTCGGCGTTGGCCCGCAGAAAGGCTAGGAGCCGGTCACGAGCTTCGTCCGGGAGTGAGGCTCCAACGCGGATCGTCTGCATGGGGTCCTCCCCGAGGGGGAAAGTGAGCAGCCGCTCGGCCGGTTCCCCCCTCCTCTCCAGGTCTCGTGGGTCAAGGGTCTCCGATGTCGATGCTGATGGTGGTGCAAGCGCTGCCCCCTGGGGACTGGGGGCCAAGTGATAGCATGCGCCGGCAGGTCCCTCTCCTCGCATCTCGCCGATCCCGCGGGGTTGGGAACCTCACCAGGAGCCGCTTGGTGGAAATGACGGCATCCAAGAGGTTGAGCCCGGGCCTCCCAAGAATCGCGTTGTACGCCAGGGGCACACGGACTACCAAGAATTTTATAAGGACAGTGCTCTGGCACGGAGCCGTTCCAGCTGTCACGGGAAGAGTAATTTCCCCCTCGACCCTCACAGAATCCCCCGTGAATCCCATCAAAGGCGTGACGACAGGCCGAAGTAGATCATGCGACAGGTTCATGCGAACAAAGGCGTCGTAGTTCAAAACATCTACTGAACTTCCACTGTCGACCAGGATTCGTTTTACAGGGTGCTTAGCAATCGTCATGGATACGACGACGCTATCATCATCTTTATTTACAACCCCCTCCAAGTCCTCTTCGAAAAAAGGAATTACAGCCTCCACTCCTCCCTCTCCCCTTGGTCTCTTTGTCGGGCCTCCTGCCCCCCAGGAAATCATCGCTACTGTCTTCTCCGTCGGGGTGTTATCAATCACCGGCGGTGCAGGCGCTGACGGGCCAGGAGCTCCTGGGTTGTTCCTTTGGACGAACTTCCTCAGGTGGCCTTGTTGAATGAGGTCTTCAATGGCTTTCTTCAGCTGTCGGCAGTCGTCGGTGTTGTGACCATGGTCCCGGTGGTAGCGGCAGTAGAGATTTTTGTTCCGGGGAATCTTCGGGTTGATGGGAGGAGGGCGTTGCAGATAGGGCTCCCCTCGATCTCGAGCAGGATCTGGGATATTGGAGCAAGCAACGGAGTGTAAGGCCCGTCTCTCGGTGCAGGAGGTCGAGGACGGTTGTCTGGTCGGCGAGGAGGCTCGGGCCTCCTGGGGCGGGCTTCCGCAGGTTCTGGCTGGGTTGGCTTCCGGGGTATACTCCCGCCGGCTTCACGCCGGGAAAAGTCAGCTTCGTCCGCCCGGATGTACTTCTGGGCGCGGATCAGAAGTTCGGAGTAGGAACCCGGCGGCTTTTTGTCCAGGGAGTATGCGAAGCGAGAAGGGCGAAGCCCCCGCTTCAAAGCCAGGGTTGCCACCGAGTCCTCCAGGTTGTAGACTTCCAAGGCGGCCTCCTTGAACCGGGCGACGTAGTCTCGCAGAGACTCGCCATTCTTCTGCTGGACGGCAAACAGACTGTCTGCCACCCTCGGGATCTTCCGGCAGGCGTCAAAGTGGGCCAGAAAAGCCCTCTCCAACTGGCGAAAGGAGTCGATGCTTCGCGGCGGCAGACGTGAATACCAGGCCCGGGCAGCTTTTTTCAAGGTAGCCGGGAAAGCAACACACATGAGCGAGTCAGTGGCCCCCTGAACTTGCATAAGCACCTTATAGCTCTCCAAATGGTCTAGGGGGTCCGTGGTCCCGTCGTATGGGTCCAGTTGAGGAAGGCGGAACCTGGTAGAGATAGGCTCTTCCATGATGCGGCGAGACAGAGGAGGCCGACTGTCATAATCAGTCTCCGGCAGGTGAGTGATCCGACGGCTGAGCTCCTCCAGCTTCTGGTTGCACTCCTCGAGTCGACGCTCAGCTCGACGAGGCATCCGGCCATCAAAGGAGCCCTCCCCCGAAGACTCAGAAGAAGAGCGGGGGCGGCGATGCCGGCGCGTGCGCTCCGCCTCCTTTCCGTGCCGCCGCTTAGGAGAGACGCTGGCGTGGCGAGAGGGAGACCGGGGCCTTTTGGATGCTCGCGGGGATGCGGCTTGGCCGGGGATCGGCGGTGATGATCTGCAGGAACGGGCGACCTCCGGCGGGTGGAGTGCTGGCTAGGCTGCACACTCCAGGGACGGACGGGTTCGGCTCCGGTTGCCGCAAGGCCGCTTGCTGCTGCTGCATGCCTTTGACCCGCCGCCAGCGACTGGACCTGGGTGGCCAGGGCAGCGAATCGATCTTCTTGAAGTGGCTGTGGAAGCAGACGCAGGGGCGTCATTCTGCGGAGCAGAAGGCCCTGCCCCCTGGAGATTCAGAGGCTCTGGGAAACAGGATACAAGAGCCGGGGGGGCCTCCGCGGGTGGACCAGCCCCGCAGCGCTGCCCCCCAGCGCGACCGGCTGAAGCTCCCTTTGTTCGAGTAGTCACCATGGCTTCAAAGTCGTGAAGACAGGAGAAAAAAGAAGAAGGCCGCTGGTTCGATGTCTTTCTTGCACTCCCCCTTCCTAGCGCGATCTGATATGACTGATCCCAACGTCGTCAGAAAAGGTAACGGCAGTCATCGTCATCCCCTCACCCCCGGCAACCCCTCGGGGTTGGGGGTAGGGTCATCATTTTTTAACACCGGGGCCCCCACCGGTCCCGGGGTGCATCGTCATCCCCTCACCCCCGGCACCCCCTCGGGGTCGGGGGTAGGGTCATCATTCTTTAACCCCGGGGCCCCCACCGGTCCCGGGGTGCATCATCATCCCCTCACCCCTGGCACCCCCTCGGGGTCGGGGGAAGGGTCATCATTCTTTAACCCCGGGGCCCCCACCGGTCCCGGGGTGCATCGTCATCCCCTCACCCCCGGCACCCCCTCGGGGTCGGGGGTAGGGTCATCATTCTTTAACCCCGGGGCCCCCACCGGTCCCGGGGTGCATCGTCATCCCCTCACCCCCGGCACCCCCTCGGGGTCGGGGGTAGGGTCATCATTCTTTAACCCCGGGGCCCCCACCGGTCCCGGGGTGCATCGTCATCCCCTCACCCCCGGCACCCCCTCGGGGTCGGGGGTAGGATCATCATTCTTTAACCCCGGGGCCCCCACCGGTCCAGGGGTGCATCATCATCCCCTCACCCCCGGCACCCCTCGGGGTCGGGGGAAGGGTCATCATTCTTTAACCCCGGGGCCCCCACCGGTCCCGGGGTGCATCGTCATCCCCTCACCCCCGGCACCCCCTCGGGGTCGGGGGTAGGGTCATCATTCTTTAACCCCGGGGCCCCCACCGGTCCCGGGGTGCATCGTCATCCCCTCACCCCCGGCACCCCCTCGGGGTCGGGGGTAGGGTCATCATTCTTTAACCCCGGGGCCCCCACCGGTCCCGGGGTGCATCGTCATCCCCTCACCCCCGGCACCCCCTCGGGGTCGGGGTAGGGTCATCATTCTTTAACCCCGGGGCCCCCACCGGTCCCGGGGTGCATCGTCATCCCTCACCCCCGGCACCCCCTCGGGGTCGGGGGTAGGGTCATCATTCTTTAACCCCGGGCCCCCACCGGTCCAGGGGTGCATCATCATCCCTCACCCCCGGCACCCCTCGGGGTCGGGGGAAGGGTCATCATTCTTTAACCCCGGGGCCCCCACCGGTCCCGGGGTGCATCGTCATCCCTCACCCCCGGCACCCCCTCGGGGTCGGGGTAGGGTCATCATTCTTTAACCCCGGGGCCCCCATCGGTCCCGGGTGCATCATCATCCCCTCACCCCCGGCACCCCCTCGGGGTCGGGGGAAGGGTCATCATTCTTTAACCCCGGGGCCCCACCGGTCCCGGGGTGCATCGTCATCCCCTCACCCCCGGCACCCCCTCGGGGTCGGGGGTAGGGTCATCATTCTTTAACCCCGGGGCCCCCACCGGTCCCGGGGTGCATCGTCATCCCCTCACCCCGGCACCCCTCGGGGTCGGGGGTAGGGTCGTCATTCTTTAACCCTGGGGCCCCCACCGGTCCCGGGGTACATCGTCATCCCTCACCCCCGGCACCCCCTCGGGGTCGGGGTAGGGTTGTCATTCTTTAACCCCGGGCCCCCACCGGTCCCGGGGTGCATCATCATCCCCTCACCCCCGGCACCCCTCGGGGTCGGGGTAGGGTCGTCATTCTTTAACCCCGGGGCCCCACCGGTCCCGAGGTGCATCATCATCCCCTCACCCTGGCACCCCCTCGGGGTCGGGGGTAAGGTCATCATTCTTAACCCCGGGGCCCCCGCCGGTCCCGAGGTGCATTGTCATTCCCTCACCCCCTGGCACCCCCTCGGGTCGGGGTGAGGTCATCATTTCTTAACCCTGGGGCCCCCACCAGTCCCGGGGTGTATCATCGTTCCCATCTCCGATATCCCTTCGGGGTGGGGTCATCTGCAATCAACATGCGATCCGGCTGCCAAGAAACGCGGCAACCTTCAGGTTGCACGGTGCACGCACATAATTTCCAGTACATGACCATACCTTGCCGCAGAATACCGTTCGGTACTTCCGTGATTGTGCCCTGTTACGGAGGGCCATGCCTCATAACGAGGTTTGGCGCGTTGCATGCCCCTGTACATGACCATATCTTGCTACGACGTACGGCATGCTACTACTTGCAGCTATACCCTGTCCCATCAGCCGGCGGCGCGCACTGCCTACCTTCGCGACCGCTGGACACGTGTGATATCACATCAACATAAGGTACAGGGGATGTCTCCGGCAAATGTAGCTGCGGTACGAAAGCAATCTCCCCTAGACGAAAGGTGAGGTATTAGGACAACTATAAGAGCAGGGGAATGCGCGGTAAGTGGGATCCGAACTCTGGTTTTTCTGAGCTTTCTTCCTCCCTGCAAAAACCCTAACTGCCTCAGTTTCTCTTCGCTGGGGTGGTTCCTTGTCTGAACCCAAGCCACTAACTTGATCGTCGGAGGGTCCCCACCGGTGCCACCGGTCCCCGGGGACTTTTCTTGCAGGATATCCCGGAGCGAGACGTCCGTTTTCCCCGACGTTCGAAGGAGGTGACTTGGCGTCATCGCTTATCAAACGCAGCAATGTAAGTTTTTTCCTTCTCTCTCTGACAATCTTTATCTAACTTAAACTGCTGCTGCTGCCCTGTTTCTAAAGACATCACAAACGTCCACATCTCCAACCATTTCCATGCTGAATCAGACCTCAAAGGATCACAACTGACAAGAATTGGTTTTATCTTGGGCATTGTCTCCAGAAGCTTGCAATGAAGTATAAAACGATAAGTTCTATTTGAAAGATTAAATACCAAGAGAAATGTTTTACTAGACTTGGAGAGCGGAAAAGGGATCAGTAAATCATACCAGACGAACGAATGCATTGGAAAGCAATTTCTCAATTGAAGCATATGATGTATATGATCTCATGCCACTATTAATCTGAAATGAGAAACAAGGTCAGACTTAAATGGCATATGAAACAACAAAAAAGAAGAGAACATCGATATAGCTTTTAATGATATTATATGAGAATCTAAAAAAATTTAATGGAAGATAAATCTCAGATTAGTAATTGCTGTTAGGATGGATTGATGGCCTAGTTGAAAAAGTAGAAAAGAACAAAGCGAGGGGGAGGAAACACAAAAAATATGGATTGAATAGCATGTCCAGGTCTCAGCAGTGAGCAACCACAGCAGTACTTGGTTAAGAGGTTAGAAAAGAAAGAATGCTGGACATAAAAATTTCACAACTTGTTGGCAGAGCATTACTTAGTTCACATAGCATTTGAAAATAGACAATACAGGATTGAAAGAGACTAGTCTGCTAAATTGTTTAATCTAACACTAGAATGATTCCAAACTCCACTACATACAAGATCCAAACATTGTCCAGTCTACATGTACAACACGACCCTGGTTGTTAAAAAAGAAGTGTGGAATAAAGAATGAAGCAAAAGCATCATCAAGATGTTTTTGTATCAAGGAATCTACCTGCAGCTTCTCATCATTCTGCTCTTCTGCAGCAGACTTCTCCTCTAGTCGATGTACAAGGCGAGCCCGTACAAGTGCTTGCATTTTGATGATGGCTTGTGCACATCGCAAAGTTCCCACAGCTTGTCTCCTGACAAGATGACCACGTATGGAAGCTTGCAATTTGACAATGTTCTTACATTTTTCAAGTTCTTTCTGAGCCTGTAATTATTTAAAAAGTAAAGAAAATTTCAATTCACATCTAAGAAAGTTAAAATCTCAATAATCACTAAACCAAGTATCTCTTGGTTGCAGCCTGGATGATAGTAGCAACACCTTCCTGAAAAACGTTATCATTGGTGGTTGTAACTTCAGCAGCAAGCAGCGAGTTATAAACTTCTGGATCAATTAGAGCTGACAATGGAGTTGTTTCATTTGCCTGTTCTAGGCTTGGGGGGGATTTGGAACAAATGAATGTACCATACCAGCTACTTTTGAATCAACTGGAACTCTAAATGGGGGTTTTTCATTTGTCTCTTCTAGTATGCACTACAAGAAAGTATGGTATTTGTGGCGAACCTATTGTGGCAAAACGTTTTCGTTGTTATAGGTTTATTTATAACGGCGAAATAAAAATTAAATTCGTCGTAACAATTATTTATTACGGCGAAATAATTTTTCGCCGTAATAAATAGAGGTATTACGATGAATTTTATAATTCGTCGTAATAGGTCCAGATTATTTTTTATGATTTTAGTTTTTTTTATTATTCTTTCTTTTTATTACGGCAAAATAATTTTTCGCCGTAATTAAAGGACTTATTACGACGACTTTTATAAGTCATCATAATAGGTCCACATTGTTTTTTACGATTTTAGTTTTTTTTATTTTTCTTTCTTTTTATTACGGTGAAATAATTTTTTGCCGTAATTAAAGGACTTATTACGATGACTTTTATAAGTCGTCATAATAAGTCCAGATTGTTTTTTATGATTTTAATTTTTTTAATTTTTCTTTTTTTTTTACGGTGAAATAATTTTTCGCCGTAATTAAAGGACTTATTACGATGACTTTTATAAGTCGTCGTAATAAGTCCATATTTATTTTATGATTTTAGTTTTTTTATTTTTCTTTCTTTTTATTACGGCGAAATAATTTTTGCCATAACAAAAAGACTTATTACGATGACTTTTATAAGTCGTCGTAATAAGTCCACACTGTATTTTACGATTTAGTTTTTTTTTTATTTTTCTTTCTTTTTATTACGGTGAAATAATTTTTCACCGTAATTAAAAGACTTATTACGATGACTTTTATAAGTCGTCGTAATAAGTCCACACTCTATTTTATGATTGTAATTTTTTTTTATTTTTCTTTCTTTTTATTACGGCGAAAATTTATTTTTGCCGTAATAAATATACGTATTACGATGAAATTAAAAATTCATCGTAATATACTGAAAAAATCTTTCGTACGGGACCTTATTACGACGAAAGTTAATTTTGCCGTCCCCTTAATACCTGTGAAACCCTCGCGCGATTTTTTTTCTGTGAAACCCTCCTCCCGCCGTCTTCCCCCCGAGCTCGTCTCCATCGTCAGCCCCCGGACGCCGTCAGCCCCCGAGCTCCTCTCCGCCTGCGGACGCCGATCTTCTCTCTGTCAGCCCTCGGACGAGGTGAGAAGAAGGGCTTTATAAAACCCTCTTGCTCGCGATTCTTGTTTCACTTGGATTTTTTTTTTTTCGATTTCTCTTGTTTTCTGATGATTTGGGGGGTTACAAGAAATTCTATGCTCCCTTAATGGGGGATTTGATGGGGATCAGCGTGCTATTTTGCTGACTAATTGGTAGGGATTTTGATATGGAAATAGAACCTGATGCTTGACAATGACCCGTTTCATCATTTGATGAGATCTTTGGTTGTCCTAGTCAATGGTGGGGTTGAGAGTTCTGTTTCACCTTATCTTGTTCCTCCTTTGAGCCCTGGATGGTGACTTGATATTCCAGTTTTGTTGATGTGGAACTATTATAATTTACAAGCAACATCTGAACTTGTTCCAAAGAAGTGTTATCGTGTGATTAGCCCAAAGAATCTAGATTGGCTGCATTACCATTTTGGTGCTAACGCGAAACTCTCTCTGAGTCTTTGATCGTGCAAAGGAGATTAAATGGCTCGTGTCTGGGTACAACCAGGCCGGGTGTTGTGTGTGCCATTTCTCATTGAATGTGGTGATTGTTTTAGGTGGAGAATTTTGAGAGTTCTTAAGGCTTGTCAGAGGAGTAGATCCATTAATCAAGGCAACAATGATCCTGATTAGAAAACAGCGTGCATCTGCTCCAATTCGCATAGATTTCCGTGGTGGTCAATGATTTACTTGTTTTGATTAGTTGGCAGATGTTATATGTGGTTATCTTTCCCACGTATTAATCTGAGCCTTAAATTTGTTTCTTATTTTCCTCCTCCTCTCTTATCTTTTGCCATTCGAAGTTAATTCATTTAGTGATCTTTTATTCTTATTTTCTTGCCAAAAAAGTGTTATGCACTCAGAATTCAAATACAATAATGCTTGTGGTAATCAAGACTGATTCGATATAGGCAGTATATTTCCATTGTAATTTTCTGTTTTCTTTCAACAATTTATTGATTTGACATAGCTGCCAAGACATTAACACGTACAATAGTATTTAAAGGTAAATTTGGCAACCTGGCTGGCATCAGCTGGTCTACCGGTCATTAGTGAGGTTGTGAGTTTGATAATTGATTCAATTAGATTACTGTTTGTTTTATCAATATTTTTCCCTCTTTTGATAGGATATTATTATGAAGCAATGACCTTTTCTTCCCCTCTGGAGGTCGGATTGAATCAAGAATTGTCATCATGGACCTGAGGAATATTTTGTTATTGTTAGGCTTACATAAGAACGGGTCTTTTAAGAGCTGGCAGAATGCACTCTAAATACGATTTCCTGATTTATGAATTTTTCTTTGTGCTTATATTAAATATTACCGGTTACATGTATATCTTAATGCCATTGTTAGCTTTTTTTTTTTTTTACGTATTATAATCTTTACCTGCTGAGGCTAAGATAATGTGGTTGAGGTCCAACATCAGGCTTTGATGAACTCTCCTTTGCGTCTTTCAATGTCATAACTCCTCCAAATCACTCTAGGCTGAGCTACGGAAACGTCCTGATTCCTTGGCCTAAATTCTGCATTCTCCCTTATCCCATTCTACAAGATATCATTACATTCAATATCTGAAATGAACTAGGCTGTTAGCTTTCTCTGACTACACCTCAATCTGCACAATCCATCAGTTGACTACATCAAATTTGTGTTAGCTCAGCACCCTAATCTCAGCTCGCTACCAATACCGGTGGAGGCACGTCAAATCCTAAAGAATTCCTCATTTCCTGCCATTTGTGTTTCTACCATTGTAAAAATCATGAAATTGGCGCTCAAGCCATTGTCACTGTCTCAAATGATGATACCAAGTAAATTTCAGACCTCCATAAGATAGATGAGAATTCATTAGCCTCCTACACAAACATTGGGAATGGCCCGTCTTTTTCTATTACAAAAAATTAAAAAAGGTACTTGATACTTTACCTCCTGATAAGCATCTAGTTCCACAAACAAGTATGCATAAGAACAACCTTCCCTACCATTAAAGGCTCTCTTGAACCTTCTATAACAGCACATGCATCCAAAGGGCCATAGAAACACAAAAGTCTTATTGGCCTACATGACCAGATGTTCAGATAAGCATTACCCACGAAAGACCAATCTATCATAGTCCCACAACAAACTCATTCAAAAAAAATGTGCTAGTGATAGTTGAAGGGATAAAAACTAGAAGTCATTAATGTAAAGGGACTAGCAGCTGGTAGCTCAGTTAGTTGGCACCTACCTCTCCAGGCTTCAGTACAAACCTGAGTGGTGGTGAATAACCACAATATTCTCAATACATAGACCATATAAGTGCCAAAAGAATATATAATCCAGATGGACTGTTGGAAATTTAAATCTCAGGCTTAAACAGAATATCAATTCCAACAATATTACAAGGATGTATCGACTGCCAACTATGAGTTAGTCCTGTCCCAGGCCAAAAATGGACAGTAGTCTGCACCATTACTAAGCAAAGTATTAAAAATACAATGCAGTTAAAATGCCATACACACAACTCATAGTGAGAATGAGGTCTGAACACTCATTCACCAGAACCACCATTGAAAAATGTTCAAGCGTCCTGAAACAATATGAGGAGGTCACCTCATAGTGAGAATGAGGCTTTGATGAACTCTCCTCAGCGGTGTTCCCGTTCTCTACTCTCAACAGCATCTATACAACTACCCATTCTTTTGATGAACTCTTCAACCTTATCCATTACCATATCTTCCTTCTTCACCATGCTTCCATTCTAAAACATAATGTTATGCTGACATGGTATATAAGGACAATACAGTGAATAAAAAGAAGGGAAATGTTATCACTAGCATGTCCTTGCTTTTTAACATCTCCAACCTTATGCAACTTCTGCCATGCACCAGTTTACACATCCTCGCATAGTTCAGTGAGCAGCTTTTAAAATTTTAAATAGGTACAAACACAACAGCTTATAGTACTTCAAGGTATGTTAGCTCTTGAGTTTTTTTGAAGGTGTTCTATTCTTCATTGCAAGATTGTTACTGATTGTGATGGAGTTTCTTTTAACTTGTGAAATCATTATTTTACCAGTTTTTGGATTCATATGTTGAAAATGTCCTTTTACTACCAATCATTTCCTTAATTTTGACATGTTATAGTACGATAATTCACTGAATAAAAAAAGGAAAATTTTATCACTAACATATCCTTGCAACAAACAGCTGTTGTACGTCACCAACGATGCCGATTGATAAGAGTTGGATACATAAGAAACAAAATTATCCAGAATATGATGCCGGTATTAAGAAGTTCATAGAAAAGGCAAGGCTTCATGTTAATGAAGAAGGGAAGATACGTTGTCCTTGTGTGCGGTGTTATAATGGCAAATGGCATAAGCCTGATTTAGTTAAATTACACTGTATGTTAAAGGGTTTCTCAAAGACGTATCAGACGTGGTATTTTCATGGAGAACAGTTTGGAAGCAATGTCTCAGATGAAAATGAGAATGAAGATGATGACCCAGAAAGGGAACAAGATGAGATGGTCGAAGCATTGCAGGACTTCGCTGGCCCAAGTGGTGCTCACACTGAGGTTGGCAATGATGATGACAATCTGATGATGTCTGACCATGGAAGGACCGATCACAATAAGAAATTGGATGATCTTTTCAATGAGGTGAAATCCGAGCTTTATCCTGGATGTGAAAAGTTTTCTTCTTTGACATTCTTAGTGAAGTTAATGCACATTAAGGTCCTCAATCGGTGGACAAATAAGTCTTTCAATATGTTGCTTGAACTATTAAAAGAGGCATTTCCGAATGGTACTAGAATACCATCTTCGCACTATGAGGCCAAAAAGAAGATGAATGAGTTGGGTTTAGGCTACGAGAACATACATGTATGCAAGCATGATTGTGCTATCTTTTGGAAGGAGAATGCCTATTTAGAAAAATGTCCGGTATGCAACGAGCCTAGGTACCAAGTGGTTAAAGACAAAGGTAAGAAGATACCTTATAAAGTTATGCGGTATTTTCCACTCACACCTCGTTTGAAATGTCTATATGCCTCAAGATATACAGCTGAAGATATGAGGTGGCACTATGATAAGCGATCGATCACAGATGGGGTGTTACGGCATCCAGCAGATGGAGAAGCATGGAAAGATTTTGATCAAAAGTATCCTAATTTTGCCAGTGAACCAAGAAATGTAAGGTTAGGTCTTGCTTCAGACGGATTCAATCCATTTGGGAACATGAGTAATGCATACAGTTTGTGGCCCGTCATTTTAGTACCTTATAACTTGCCTCCATAGAAATATATGAAAGGGACATTCTTTATGATGTCGTTGCTTATCCCCGGTCCTAAATCTCTAGGAAGGGATATGGATATATTTTTAAGGCCAATAGTGGATGAACTTAAACATTTATGGATCGAAGGTGTTGATGTATATGATGCATCTATCAAAGAGAGTTTTCGGATGCACATAATTATTTTATGGACTATAAATGATTTTCCAGCATACTCGTTATTATCTGGTTGGAGCACAAAGGGTTATAAGGCATGTCCAGTTTGTAATGAGCAAACCTCATCCAAAAAGCTGAAAGACAAGATTTGCTATATGGGACATCGCCGTTACTTGCCTATTTATCACAAGTGGCGAAATAGTAGACTCCATGATGAAAGTAGAGAGCATGGAGTCAAACCAAAAATATTGACCGGAGAAGAAATTTTAATGTAATTAGAACACATAGCTGCTGAACAGTCCGGAAAGCATCCAAACAATAAACATCGAAAGCGAAAGCGTGCACCAAATGAGTTGAATTGGTATAAGAAGAGCATTTTCTTCGAGTTGGAGTATTGATCATCATTAAAATTGAGACATAACTTAGATGTAATGCATATTGAGAAGAATATTTATGACAATGTCGTGGGAACTTTATTAAGCATCGAAGGTAAGACAAAAGACACATATAAAGCAAGAGAGGACCTGGCTTCAATGGGTATCCGAAGGGAGTTGTGGTTACAAACTCAAGGTAATAGAGTTTATAAGCCTCCTGCATCTTACACCTTAACATTAGATGAAAGAAGACAATTCTGTAAGTGGCTAAAATCTGTGAAGGTGCCCGATGGATATTCTTCCAATATTTCAAGGTGCGTAAATGAAGGTGATGGAAAGATATCCGGCTTGAAGACACATGATTGTCATGTACTACTTCAAAGATTGTTACCTATTGGCATTCAACCATTCTTGCAAAAACATGAGAGTAGTACTTTAATTGAGCTTTCTAATTTCTTCCAACAACTTTGTTCAAGGACATTGTATGTTAGGGATTTGGAGTTGTTACAAGAGCAGATTGTGGTGATCTTATGTAAGCTTGAACGAATTTTTCCACCAGCATTTTTTGACGTTATGGTGCACTTATCAATTCATTTGCCTTACGAGGCCTTACTTTCCGGACCTGTTCAAAGTAGATGGATATATCCTTTTGAAAGGGCACTTGGTACGTATAAACAATACGTACGTAATAAGGCTCGTTCGGAAGGTTCAATTGCAGAAGCTTATGTTGTCAACGAGTCTCTAACATTTTGTTCAATGTATCTTCGAGGCATAGAAACAAAATTCAATCGTCCAGAATGAAATTTTGATTCGGATAGCCATTTGGACAAGCAATTAAATATATTTGCAACTCGTTGGCGGCCTCTTGGAAAAGGAAGAATGGTGCATTTAGATGATAAAACTTTAAAACAAGTACATTGGTACCTCATCAATAATTGTCCAGAGGTGCAACCATTTCTCAAGTAAGTATACTTGTAAAATTATTTCTTCATATCATGCAATTTTCTATAGTGCCCTTAATTGCTTGTTGTGCTTTTCTGTCTGCAATAGGGATCGATCGGTGCTGAAGAGAAAAATTAAAATAGTTTGCTTGATATTCTATTCCAACGCCAAGGAATAAACTTTCCTTGTTGTAATTTGATCATTTTTGAGAATCCCTCTTTCTTATGTATTTTCTTAAATTTTCTGATGTCAATTGGGATAAATGAACAAAAAAAGAAAGAAAGTTGTTTGAGTGCTCTTCTGTTCCTACATTAGGTGCCGGTAGAATTCTTGTTCTCTGTTTGAGCATTTACTGTTTGTTTCATTTTTAGAGAGATCCTGTTACGGGAGAGGAGCCATCAAGACTTCATCTGTGGAATACTCTTCATTTTGATAAAAAGAAGAATCAATGGATAAATGAAAAAGCTGAAGAAACTCATGTAAGTTTTATCAATTAAAAATATAATATTATTGAATGTAATGTTTTATACTAAACATATTGAATTTGTTTTCTTTTCATTGCAGGCACAGTTAATGAGCGACTTTCCTCACAGGACTCTACAGTAGAACCAATCAATGAGGATGCCATTTTGGAGGAGGTTTTAGGCTCTAGATCTGGTTATAAAAAAGGATGGGGTTCATTACCGAAGGGTACATCGAGAATTAGAGGTAGTTCTTCATCTTCTGAAAACTCACAATTAAAGGGTGAATTACATGAGTGCCGAGAGCTCATCGCTCAGCAAGAGAATAAGCTTGCTCAATAAGAAGATAAGCTCGCTCGGCAAGAGGATAAACTCACTCAGCAAGAGAAGACTATCCAGGATCTAAAGGCAACGACTGCTGAGCTCACTGCTTTCATGCGACAGTTAGTGCCTGAATATCATCCTAGTGGATCCCAGCAGACTTCACCTCCTTAGTACATGTATTTTTTTTTAAATTATGTATTTTTTGAAACATTGTATATGATGATTTTATTGAAATGAATGAAAACTTTTATTAATTTATTTTGTGAAACTTTTATATTAGAAAATTGTTTCTAGTATCGTTGCTTTAATATTATATTATTATAATAGGTGCAATACAAAAAAAATATTAAAATAAAATTTTAATATTTTTTAAAATTTAAATAAAAACCTATTACGGTGACTTATTTTTGCCGTAATATCAACCTATTACGGCGAAAATAAGTCGTCGTAATAGGTTTTTATTTAAATTTTAAAAATATTAAAATATTATTATGACAACTTATTTTCACCGTAATATAAACCTATTACGGCGAAAATAAGTCGCCGTAATAAGATTTTAATTAAATTTTAATATTTAAATAAAAACCTATTACGATGACTTATTTTTGCCGTAATAGGTTGATATTACGGTAAAATAAGTCATCGTAATAATATTTTAATATTTTTAAAATTTAAATAAAAACCTATTACGATGACTTATTTTTGCCGTAATAGGTTGATATTATGGTAAAAATAAGTTGCCGTAATAGATTATTACGACAACATATTAATACGACGATTTGTAATGTATTACGATGAATTTTTTATCATCGTAATAATTTATTACGATGACTTTTGTACCTGTTGTGATGAATTAATTCATCATAATAAGTCATTTTTTTTGTAGTGATGGTTGGGATTTCTGGAACAGGTTACTCTTTTTCATAATAAAAGTCATTGGTCATGGTTTCTGGCATTTTCATGTTAAAATAAGGTTCTAAGATCACAGGGTTGTTTTTCACTAGATTTCTAGAGGACCCCTTTCAGAAACTCCACCTCTCTTTATCTAATGTTGCTTCATTCTGCAAAACGATTGAAAACATAATAAAAAAAAATCATATTCAGCAGACAAAAATGAAGATAAAGTTGCTGGTAGAAGATAGAAAAAAGACATATTAAGATTAACTCATGGTAGTGATAGAGCTAACATAAAAGGATATTAAGATTAACTTATGGTAGTGATAGAGCTAACATGGTGTATATGGCATTAGAATTTAGAATAACCACCGAAATATGCTTTACAAAAACAAATCCTACTAAAGCTAAGTTATGGTAGTAATAAAGTTAGCATTGTATATATATATGGCATTGGACTTTAGAATAACCACTTGAAGATGCCTACACAACCAAATCCTATTAAAGCCATAAAAAAAGGATAGGCATGAAGAAAGAAACTTATGAAAACAAAGGCATAAAGGAAAATAAATAAATTTCTTTAAGAGAAGCAAAATAAATGAAATGGTTCCCCTATCATATTTATAGTGATCTTGAAAGGAAAAGAATGTTATGTCGTAGAATATTTTACAAGGATAGATGTGAGTGGAGAAAAAATTACAAGAGACCATGGCTTCCCTTGAAGTTGAATGTCCTGTACATAATTCATCCAAAGGTACCAAAAAATACAATTTATTTCAGTGCTATCTAATCATTCGAATTAAGTTATTATTTAAAATAAAATTTCCTAATCAATTAAAAATGTTTGACTCAAAACTCAATAACTGTAACCAAGATATTGAAATTAAACCTTTTTCCCCTCTGAGATCTTAAAATACGATTGTTTCCAAAGAAAAGAAAAATGTTCAGTATATTAATTCTATGATGCTAATGGTGAAAAAGAATGACTCAAGTTTTCACTGAAATTTCTAATTCAATATGACCAAGGAATGTTGTGTTATGCATGATATAGCCAGTCACTATCAGATGAACATATGCAATATATACTTTCTTTCTTTGTTTTTAAAGGTAGATCTGCGTTACATATTTTCATCCATGGTCTTTTACATGTTTCATGATTCCTTCATGTTCTGATAGTCTTATAGTCACATCTTTGCACAAATATTGCTAGACCATGGTCAAAATTTTTGGCTAAAAACATAAGTTTCAGATACAAGATCTAAACCCTAAACCCTTATAATATTCATAATACACAAACATATGATTAGTTTTTGATTTTAGGGTTAACATAATTAATTGGATTAAAATATATGATCTACCTTTTTGATTTTAGGGTTTTAGGTCTTATAATATATATTTGAATTAAAACCCCTATATATTATAAAACCCAAGAATAGTGATTGGGCAAAAACTGCTTGCATTTTGATAATGGCTTGTGCACATTGCAAAGTTCCCATAGCTTGTCTCTTGACAAGATGGCCACATATGGAAGCTTGCAATTTGATAATGTTTTTACATTTTTCAAGTTCTTTCTGAGCCTGTAATTATTTAAAAAGTCAAGAAAATTTCAATTCATAGCTAAGAAAGTTAAAATATCAATAATCAATGTACCAAGTATCTCCTAGTTGCAGCCTGGATGACAGTAGCAACACCTTCCTGAAAAACGTTATCATTGGTGGTTGTAACTTCAGCAAAAAGCAACGAGTTAGAAACTTCTGGATCAATTAGAGCTGACAATGGAGTTGTTTCATTTGCATGTTCTAGCCTTGGAGGTGGTTTTGGAACAAATGAACGTACCATACCAGCTACTTTTGAATCAACTGGAACTCTAAATGGGGTTTTTTCATTTATCTCTTCTAGTATGGTTGGGATTTCTAGAACAGGTGATTCCTTTTCAGAATGAAAGTCATTGGCCATGGTATTTGGCATTTTCATGTTAAAATCAGGTTCTAAGATCACAGAGTTGTTTTTCACTAGATTTCTAGAGGACCTCTTTTGGAAACTCCACCTCTCTTTATCTAAGGTTGCTTCGCTCTGCAAAAAGATTGAAAACATAATCAGAAAAAAATCATATTCAGTAGACAAAAATGAAGACAAAGTTGCTGGCAGAAGATAGAAAAAAAGGCATATTAAGATTAACTTATGGTAGTGATAGGGCTAACATGGTGTATATGGCATTAGAATTTAGAATAACCACTGAAAGATGCTTTACAAAAACAAATCCTACTAAAGCTAAGTTATGGTTATAATAGAGTTAGCATTGTATATTATATATGGCATTGGAATTTAGAATAACCACTTGAAGATGCCTACACAACCAAATCCTATTAAAGCCATAAAAAAAAAAGGATAGGCATGAAGAAAGAAACTTATGAAAAACAAAGGCATAAAGGAAAATAAATAAATTTCTTTAAGAGAAGCAAAATAAATGAAATGGTTCCCCTATCATATTTATAGTGAGCTTGAAAGGAAAGGAATATTATGTCATAGAATATTTTACAAGGATAGATGTGAGTGGAGAAAAAAATTACAAGAGATTACTCATGGCTTCTCCTGAAGATGAATGCCCTATACATAATTCATCCAAAGGTACCAAAAAATACGATTTATTTTAGTTATCTAATCATTCGGATTAAGTTATTATTTAAAATGAAATTTCCTAATCCATTAAAATGTTTGACTCAAAGCTCAATAACTGTAACAAAGATATTGAAATGAAACCTTTTTCCCCTTTGAGATCTTAAAATACGATTGTTTCCAAAGAAAAGAAAAATGTTCAGTATATTAATTCTATGATGGTAATGGTGAAAAAGAATGACTCAGGTTTTCATCTAAAATTTCTAGTTCAATATGACCGAGGAATGTTGTGTTGTGCGTGATATAGCCAGTCACTATTAGATGAACATATCTGCAATATATACTTTCTTTCTTTGTTTTTAAAGGTAGATCTGCGTTATATATTTTCATCCATGGTCTTTTACATGTTTCATGATTCCTTCATGTTCTGATAGTCTTATAGTCACAACTTTGCACAAATATTGCTAGACCATGGTCAAAATTTTTGGCTAAAAACATAAGTTTCAGATACAAGATCTAAACCCTAAACCCTTATAATATGCATAATACACAAACATATGATTAGGTTTTGATTTTAGGGTTAACCTAATTAATTGAATTAAAACATATGATCTACCTTTTTGATTTTAGGGTTTTAGGTCTTATAATATATATTTGAATTAAAACCCCTATATATTATAAAACCCAAGAATACTGATTGGGCAGAAACTGCTTGCATTTTGATGATGGCTTGTGCACATTGCAAAGTTCCCACAGCTTGTCTCCTGACAAGATGACCACGTATGGCATCTTATAATATATATTGAATTAAAACCCCTATATATTATAAAACCCAAGAATACTGATTGGGCAAAAACTGCTTGCATTTTGATGATGGCTTGTGCACATTGCAAAGTTCCCACAGCTTGTCTCCTGACAAGATGACCACGTATGGCAGCTTGCAATTTGACAATGTTCTTACATTTTTCAAGTTCTTTCTGAGCATGTAATTATTTAAAAGTCAAGAAAATTTCAATTCACAGCTAAGAAAGTTAAAATTTCAATAATCAATGTAACAAGTATCTCCTGGCTGCAGCCTAGATGACAGTAACAACACCTTCCTGGAAAACGTTATCAATGGTGGTTGTAACTTCAGCAGCAAGCAGCGAGTTAGAAACTTTTGGATCAATTAGAGCTGACAATGGAGTTGTTTCATTTGCCTATTCTAGCCTTGTGGGGGGGGGGGGGGGGGGGGGGTTGGAACAAATGAATGTACCATACCAGCTACTTTTGAACCAACTGCAACTCTAAATGGGGATTTTTCATTGTCTCTTTGGTTGGGATTTCTGGAACAGGTAATTCTTTTTCAGAATAAAAGTAATTGGTCATGGTTTCTAGCATTTTAATGTTAAAATAAGGTTCTAAGATCACAGGGTTGTTTTTCACTAGATTTTTAGAGGACCCCTTTCGGAAACTCCACCTCTCTTTATCTAATGTTGCTTTTCTCTGCAAAATGATTGGAAACATAATAAAAAAAATCATATGCAGCAGACAAAAATGAAGATAAAGTTGCTGGCAGAAGATAGAAAAAAGGCATATTAAGATTAACTTATGGTAGTGATAGAGCTAACATGGTGTATATGGCATTAGAATTTAGAATAACCATTGAAAGATGCTTTACAAAAACAAATCCTACTAAAGCTAAGTTATGGTAGTAATACAGTTAGCATTGTATATATATGGCATTGGAATTTAGAATAACCACTTGAAGATGCCTACACAACCAAATCCTATTAAAGCCATAAAAAGGATAGGCATGAAGAAAGAAACTTATGAAAACAAAGGCATAAAGGAAAATATATAAATTTCTTTAAGAGAAGCAAAATAAATGAAATGGTTCCCATATCATATTTATAGTGAGCTTGAAAGGAAAGGAATGTTATGTCGTAGAATATTTTATATGGACAGATGTGAGTGGAGAAAAAAATTACAAGAGATTACTCATGGTTTTCCCTGAAGTTGAATTTCCTATACATAATTTATCATAAGGTACCAAAAAATACGATTTATTTGAGTGCTATCTAATCATTCAGATTAAGTTATTATTTAAAATAAAATTTCCTAATCCATTAAGAATATTTGACTCAAAACTCAATAACTGTAACCAAGATATTGAAATTAAACATTTTCCCCCTCTGAGATCTTAAAATACGATTGTTTCCAAAGAAAAGAAAAATGTTCAGTATATTAATTCTATGATAGTAATGTTGAAAAAGAATGACTTAGGTTTTCCTCTAAAATTTCTATTTCAATATGACCAAGGAATGTTGCGTTGTGCGTGATATAGCCGGTCACTGTTAGATGAACATATCTGTAATATATAATTTATTTCTTTGTTTTTAAAGGTTTTACTGAAATACTGAAATAGCGACGCAAATTTAGCGACACAATTATGCATCGCTAAATTGCAACCACTTTGCGACGCCTATGTGATAATAAAATATTACAATGCCTTAGCGACGCATTAGCGACTCAATTAACCAGAAAATTAAAAAAATTTAATTTTTTATTTAGCGACGCAAATAATGCATCGCAATATTTTTAAATTAATTTTTTATAAAATATAAATATCTTAAAAAAATATTGTGACGCAATACAGTGCGTCGCAATATTTTTAAAAGAATTAAATATGTTAAATAGCGACGCATTAGCAACGCAATAAACCAGAAAATTAGAAAAAATTATTTTTAATTTAGTGACGCACCAATTGCGTTGCAAATAA
>UESW01002426.1:81034-223444 GCA_900491605.1 Calamus simplicifolius
TCATCGTTGACCGGGATCGATCATGGCTTGGATCGATCGCAATCGTCGGATCATCGCCGATCCGATCGATCGCGACGGTCCGAGATAGGTCGACGCCGACCGGGATCGATCATGGCTTGGATCGATCGCAACCGTCAGATCGTCGCCGATCCGATCGATCATGGCTTGGATCGATCGCAATCGTCGGATCATCGTCGATCCAAACGATCGCGACGGTCCGAGATAGGTCGACGCCGACCGGATCCATGGTCCGAGATAGGTCGTCGCTGATCGGGATCGATCATGGCTTCGATCGATCACAACCGTCGGATCGTTGCCGACTGGGATCAATCATGGCTTGGATCGATCGCAACCATCAGATCATCGCCGAACGGGATCGATCATAGCTTGGATTGATCGCAACCGTCGGATCATCGCCGACCAAGATCGATCGTGTCTTGGATCGATCGCAACCGTCGGAATATTTTTTAATAATAATCGATGCATAATTTGCGTCGCAATGTTTTTTAAATAAAAATCTAATTAAAATATTAAAAATTATTGCGACGCAATAAGTCATCGCAATTATTATCGTAAATTATAAATATTATCATTAATAAATATTTAAAAAATTTGCGACTGTAGCGATGTATTTTAGAAAAAAAATAAACAAATATTGCGACGCAATGTATGCATCGCGTATAATAAAAAAAAACAAATATTACGATGCATAATTTGCATCGCAATATTTTTTAAATAAATATATCTAATTAAAAATATAAAAAATTATTACGACGCAATAAGGCGTTGCAATTATTATCGTAAATTATAAATATATCATTAATAAATATTTAAAAAAATTTGCAATGCCGTAGCGACGCATTTAGGAAAAAATAAACAAATATTGCGACGCAATGTATGCATCGCAATTATTTTTAGTAATATAAATTTTTTCAGTATTAATAAATAAAAGAAATATAATATTGCGATGCATAATTTGCGTCGCAATGTTTTTTGAATAAATATATCTAATTAAAATATTAAAAAAATTATTACGATGCAATTTTGCATCGCAATATTAACATTAATTATAAATATTATCATTTATAAATATTTTAAAAATTTTGCGACGCCGTAGCGATGCATTTTAGGAAAAAATAAACAAATATTGCGACGTAATGTATGCGTCGCAATTATTTTTAGTAAATATAAATTTTTTTAGTATTAATAAATAAAAGAAATATAATATTACGACGCATAATTTGCATCGCAATGATTTTTAAATAAATATATCTAATTAAAATTATTAAAAAATAATTGTGATGCAATTTTGTGTCACAATTATTAACATTAATTATAAATATTATCATTTATAAATATTTAAAAATTATTGCAACGCAATGTTTGCATGCAATTATTGTAATAAGTTATTATTTTAATCAATTAAAATATTAAAAAAATATTACGACGCCTTAGCGATGCAATTTCTAGAAAATAAAAATAATTTTTCCGCCGGACATTGGCGCCAAGTTAGCATGCATTAGTGATGCAATTATTTGTGTCGCTATTTTTTCATAAAATTATAATAAAACCAAATTAACGATGGATTAGCGATGCATTAATGCGTCGCTAATACATAATAAATTTTAAAAAAATATTGCGAACATTTAGCGACGCAATTTATTGCGTCGCTAATTACTTATATATAAGCCGGCCTTCTCTTCTTCTTCTTCCCCGTCTTGACCTAGCCGCTGCCCTCCCCAAAAAATTTTCGGCTCCCACCTCGCTGCTCCGGCTCCCCCCTCTGGTGCTTCGGCTCCCCGGCGTTCTCCTCCGACTCCGCCGTCTTCTCTCGACCAAGGTAAGCCCCCACACTCTCTAAACAAATTTTTTTTATATATATTTCCCTCCGGCCACGGCCAAGACCGTAGCCGTCTTCTCCGGCCACAGCCGCTGCCGTGGCCAGCAATGGCCTGGCCATGGCCGCTGCCGTGGCCGGCAGTGGCCTGGCCACTGTAAAATAAAAAAAAAAACATTTGGTAACAGGGGGGGAACCCCCCCCCCTTTTTTCTTCTCCGGCCACGGCAGTGGCCGCGGCCGAACAAGGCGGCCACGGCCGCTGCCATGGCCGTCTTCCCCGGCCACAGCCGCTGCCATGGCTGGCAGTGGCCTGGCCATGGTGGCCAGGCCACTGTCACAAAAAAAAAAACATTTGGTAACAGGTGGGGGGGGGGAAAACCCCCCCGCCCCCCCCCCCTTTTTTTCTTCTCCGGCCACGGCAGTGGCCGTGGCCGGACAAGGCGGCCACGGCAGTGGCCATGGCCAGACAAGGCGGCCACGGCCGCTGCCATGGCCGGACAAGGTGGCCACGCCGCTGCCGTGGCGGTCTTCTCCGGCCACGGCCGTAGTGGCCTGGCCACGGTGGCCAGGCCACTGTCACAAAAAAAACATTTGGTAACAGGGGGGGAAACCCCCCCGGCCCCCCCCCTTTTTCTCTTCTCCGGCCACGGCCGTGGCCACGGCGGACAAGGTGGCCACGGCCGCTGCCGTGGCCGGCAGTGGCCTGGCCACGGTGGCCAGGCCACTGTCACAAAAAAAAAACATTTCGTAACAGGGGGGGAACCCCCCGCCCCCCCCCCTTTTTTTTCTTCTCCGGCCACGGCCGTGGTTGCGACCGGACAAGGCGGCCACGACCGCTGCCGTGGCCATCTTCTCCGGCATGGCAGCTGCCGTGGCCGGCAGTGGCCAGGCCACTGTCAAAAAAAAAAAAAATTGTAACAGGGGGGGTGGGGAAACACCCCCCCCCCCATTTTGTCTTCTCCGGCCATGGCTGTGGCCGCGGCCGGACAAGGCGGCCACGACCGCTGCCATGGCCGGCAGTGGCCTGGCCACGGCCACGGTGGCCAGGCCACTGTCACAAAAAAAAAAAAAAATTTGTAACAGGGGTGGGGGTGGGGAAACCCCCCCCCCAATTTGTCTTCTCGGCCACGGCCGCTGCCGTGGTCGCCGGTGGCCTGGCCACCCTGTCAAAAAAAAAAAAAAAAAGTAACAGGCCCCCCCCCTTTTGTCTTCTCCGGCCACGGCCACGATGGCCAGGCCACAGTCCAAAAAAAAAAATAGTTAGGGGGGCCACAGAGCTATTTGGATAGACTGATTGTTATGTCTTGATTATGCAATAATATTTTTAATGCTAGATAGAAAGTCTTGTTGTATTTTTATTTAATTTGCATAATGTTTATGCAATAATTAATTTAAGTAGAATGTTTATGCAATAATATTTATGCATTTGTACTTATTTACAATTGTTATGTCTTGATTATTTATATTCTGCTGCAAACTGAATGATGCATTAAATTATGTAATGCTAAATAAAAAGTCTTGTTGTAATATTATTTAATTTCCAGCCACAAATTAGTAGTTTCAATGATTTACATTTTAGTCTTCACAAACATTTGTATTCGACACAATAATCTTAAAAGTTAGTGATTACATGTATAATTCACAAGAAGTTAATTATAACAAGCATAAGTTCGATTGTCTTCGGACTTCCATACTATTAATCACAGCACTATAACCTTTAGACCCATTTGAGAATTTGTAAGCCTTAGTCTTGCAAATTCTCAAATTGTCCTGGTGGACAGTTTGGGAATATTTCTTGCGATATGTTAGTCTGCTATTAATCATCGTTGGGTGAGATTTTGGTTTGTATTTGCTCATACGTTCTCCTAGTGTGGCTTATATACCACACATTTAGGAGAACATATGGGAAAATGCTGCCAAAATTTCAATGTAACCGATCGATGATAATTAATAGCAGAATAACATATCACAAAAAATATTCTTGAATGGGATAGGGCCTTACCTTATAGACATGGAGTGAAGGTAGAATTAATTTAAGACACTTGAATGCTTGTGAAGTCTCATGATTAAATGGACCGCCTTGCGGCCCGACCCAAACTCAAGCCCTCCCATTAGCCATGAACCTGTGCATCGGTCCTTGCTAGCACGCCAAGGATCGTAGCCGTGGCTCGCCCTTGCATGGTAGGGACCTTAGTTTCCTAAAAAAAATTGGTTTACTTATAAATTATTTAAATGGTTGTTATTAACCTTAGTTGTGACCAAGAAATAATTTAGTTATATATTTAGTAATACTAATATAGTTTTATTTTGTGGTTTCATTTAATGATTTACCAGACTTTGTATAAGTCGGTCAAAAATGAGCGGGGCTCGCTCGTGGATGTATGCAAGGATAAAAGATGGCTTGCTTAATCCAGATTTTCTGAATGGATTGGAAGAATTTATCGCATTTGCATGTAGCCAACCTGACTGGATGGATGGCCCTAGGATTAGGTGCCCATGCAACTTCACAGGTGTCAGAATAAAGCCTACAGAGATGTGAAAACTGTTAAGGTGCATCTGTGTAAGAAGGGGTTTATTCCTGATTACTATGTTTGGTACTGTCATGGTGAACCAGAGGATATTTCAGCAGCTGTTATAGGCCAACAAGAGTCAATTCTCGTAGATGAACCATTTGTGAATTTAAACAAATATGAAAAAATGGTGATGAATGCATCGGGTAATGAATTCAATCAGAATACATTTATGGAAGAACCAAATCCAGATGCATAGCAATTTTATGATATGTTGCGTGCTACAAATCAAGAATTGTATCCTGGTTGTGAGGGTCATTCCCAGTTGTCTACAGTTGCTCGAATGTTGAATATTAAGGCAGAACATTGATTATCAGAAAAGGCGTTCAATTCTGTAGCTGGGTTAATCAAAGAAATTTTGCCAAATGATAATGTTGCGGCAAATAGTTTTTACGCAACAAAGAAGTTGTTGCGTGGGCTTGGGCTCCCAGTAAATAAGATCAATTGTTGCTTGAACAATTGTATGATATTTTGGGGTGAAGACTCAGAGCTGAGATGGTGTAAGATTTTTGGGCAATCGAGGTACAAAAACACCGAAGGAGGAGCCAGTTCAAGTAGGAGGAAAAGTGTACCTTACAAGAGGATGCATTACTTTCCTCTTACCCCACGCCTGCAGAGATTATACAGATCTGAGGCAACAGCTGCTGATATGAGATGGCATGACGAACATGAATCTAAAGAGGATGAAATGTGGCATCCATCAAATTCAAAGGCTTGGAAGCATTTCAATGAAAATCATCCTAATTTCGCTGAAGATATAAGGAATGTGAGATTAGGTCTTTGTACCGATGGCTTCCAACCATTTGGTCAAGCGGGGCAACAGTATTCATGTTGGCCTGTGATACTGACTGTATATAACCTTCCTCCGTGGAAGTGCATGAAAGATACTGCAATGTTTTTAACCGTTTTGGTTCCAGGACTATCAAATCCAAAGGAAAAGATTGATGTCTTTCTGCAACCTTGGTAGCCGAATTGAAAATGTTGTGGGAAACAGGAGTCGTAGCCTACGACATTTCTATGAAACAGAATTTCATAATGAGAGCTGCTTTGATGTGGACAATAAGTGATTTCTCGGCATATGCAATGTTGTCTGGTTGGAGCACTGCTGGACGTCTGGCATGCCCTCATTGCATGTATGATTCGGTTGCATTTACATTGCAGAAGAGTGGTAAGCAGTCATGGTTTGATAACCATAGGAAGTTCTTGCCCCCAAATCATCCTTACAGGCATAACTTGATCGCCTTCCGGAAGAACAAAGCAGTCACAAAATTCGCCGAACCAGTTAGGTCCGGCACGGATATATTTGATTCTATAGAGCATTTGGGGTTGATGTATGCATGGGAACCGGATGCAGATAGAATAAATGGTCGTATATGTAAAGAACTTAACTGGAAGAAGCGAAGTATATTTTGGGATTTGCCTTATTGGAGCACAAATCTCATCCGGCACAACTTGGATGTTATGCATATCGAGAAAAATTTCTTTGATAACATATTTAACACGGTGCTAAACATCCCGGGAAAAACAAAAGATACTGCAAAGTCAAGAGAAGAACTTAATCAGTACTGCAGAAGAGGTGATTTGAGAAGGAGTGCCGATGGGACCTATCCTAAAGCCTGTTACACTCTTGACAGAAATTCACGAGAAGTTTTATGTAACTGGCTTAGAGGGTTAAAATTTCCAGATGGTTATGCCTCAAATATCGGTAGGTGTGTGGACATGCATAAGCTCAAGTTGTTCAGCATGAAGAGTCATGACTGCCATATTTTCATGCAACGGTTATTACCTATAGCTTTTCGTGAGTTGCTTCCGCAACAGGTCTGGAAGGCAATTACGGAGCTCAGCTTATTCTTCAAGGAGTTATCTGCCGTAGTCATTACTTTTGCATCCATGGCAAGGCTTGAGGAGGAAATTCCAATTATTTTATGCAAGCTTGAGCGAATATTTCCTTCCAGTTTTTTTGACTCAATGAGCATTTACCGGTTCACTTGCCATACGAAGCGAGCATAGCTGGTCCCGTGCAGTATTGCTGGATGTATCCTTTCGAGAGGTAAATATATACATCATTAAGATATGTTGACATTTCAAATATTATTTCATTGCTTGAAAAATTGGTTAATTTTTTGTTGCAACTTTACATATAGGTATCTTAAGAAGTTAAAAAATAATGTGCGTAATAAGGCAAGGGTTGAAGGTTCTATATGCAATGCACACTTGGTCGAAGAAGTTTCAGCTTTTGCCTCACATTACTTTGAGGGTCATGTCCACACGAGGAGCCGAAATCATGGTCGTAATGATGACGTATGTGTGGACGAAGGAGAAGCTAATGATGGTAGAATATCAATTTTTAAAGCTATCGGCCATTCATTTGGTGGGCAGAAGTCAAGAAATCTTAGCGATATGGAGTATAATGCAGCACATTATTACATCCTAATGAACTGTAGAGAAGTCGATCCATATATTGAGTAAGTGTATACTTCAATGCTAAATTGGAAATTTTAATTTAAATTACAATATACCACAATATTTAATTTTTAACATTAGTTTTCATCCTTTTCATCCCATAAGCATGTTTTGTGATAGACAACGACAGATGAATCCCAACATCAGTCAAGTTGCAATTGGGCAAAAATTAGAAACGGAGTTTGCTTATTGGTTTTATGAATTTGTGAGTAGTATCACTCAATCAATTTCGATAATGGCTATTATTTTTTGAATTGGATGTCAATAGCTTATTAATTTATAGGTCAATGGTCCATGGTCCACAACCGACAATATTTTCATTAAATGTCTATTGCAATGGCCATTGAAGACCGTAACAACCTCTAATGGCTATTTTGTAAATGGGTACAAAATTCGGATTGAATGATTAGCAGCTTCAAGAGGCACGCAGAACTGGGGTGTGTGTGTGAAAGGAGAAAGTGTTGGAGCAAATATGCAGGATTATTATAGAAAGTTAGTAGAGGTGGTTGAAGTTGAATATCCCGGTTGGCCTATGAAACGAACTGTATTGTTTCGTTGTGATTGGTTCGATCCGATAGTTCCTGTGGGAAAAAGGGTTCATAACGACTACAATTTGGTTAAAGTGAACCATCGACGAAGATTGCAGAAATATGACCCATTCATCCTTGCATCCCAAGCTCAGCAAGTCTTTTACTGTGGATATCCAAGTTTGCGCAACGACAAGCGAGATTGGTGGGCCGTTTCTAAAATCGTCCCACGTTCAACAATCGTATTAGAGGAGAGTTCATCAAGTCAATCAGCCGAGTGCCCTGCATTTCAAGAGGATGAGATGGAAATGCATGCAATTGAGGACGACACAAGGGCTCCTGAAACATCACTTAGAGATCCAAATGGTGATGTCCAAGAAATTGCGGATGCAAATGTTTGGTTTCCTTCCGATGATAATGAAACTGAATCGCAGTCCGATACGGCATCGGATGTTAAACCAACATTTCATGAAACAAATGACACCAATTAAACATAGAGGTTTTTAAAATTTAACTTTTTTTATAAGTGTAAAATTTTTACATAGTCAATCATTAATCGTAATTTAATTGTATGAATCTTTAGTATTTTCAGTATGACGGGCAGAGGTAGATCTACCGGCGAAAGACGGAGTGAGCAGGGACGTAGCCCTGCTGCATCAGATCATATGAGCATCAGAGATGGAGAGTTCGGATCTCCAGCAGTCGCACAGCCTTCGATCTCTCCACCAGTATTACCATCCAGCCGATCGGCACATACCTCCGAGAGTTCTTCCACCATCGGCCGCACCGTACTTCGACTTGATGCTCAGGGGCTGTAAGTATATACTAATTAAAAATATATGTTTATGTTTTTAAGTCAATTACTTATAAACATGCATTTTTTTAATAGATTTATTGAGCAGCATCATGTATCCAGCCACATCAGCGTCGTATTTCAGAGGCGTGCAGATCCCAGTGGCTACGATTGGCGCCACGTATCTCCAGCCACGAGGGAGTTTTATTTTTCTGAGTTTCAGGTAAACTTATTAAATACAATTTATCACTGATATAAAATTTCTTAATCTTAATAAATTCAGAAACTAACTATTTATTTTAATGCAGAAAAAGTATACGTGGGATCCTGCCAGTCATGATGCCATTAGGGCAGCATGGGAGGCTCTAATGGGACGCCGATACTCCGACATGCTTCATCGTTGGAGGTCATCGGGTCAGCGTCCTGCGTACGTGCCAGAGGGTATTTGGCATGAGTGGCAGCAAGCCTAGCAGTCCGATGGCTGGCACAGGAGGTCCACATCAGCCAGCACGAACCGTCGATCTGAGAAGGGCGGTCCTGGCATGGGTCTCTCCTGCCATACTTCGGGCTCCATTTCGATTCAAGAGCACAGACGGCGTATGGTAAGAAAACATAAATATTTTAATTACTATTTTAGTTATTTACAAATATTTATATTAATATCTTTTTTTTTAATGTTATAGTCTGAGCAGGAGGGCGGAGATCCTGGTGAGTTTCATCTATTCAGGGTGACACACACCAGGAGGGACGGTTCCTGGGTCGACACGCGATCACGGGAGGTTGCGGTAAGAAATTAGATTTATATAGTATCTGTTTAATTTCTAAAATTTTATTTCGAGAAATTTATTAACTCATTTATTGTTGATTTCATAATTTAAAGACACGAGTCGAGGAGCTTCACTCCCAGGCATCGCAGGTCGACTCTACTGATGGGGAGACGCCCATCGAACTCTCAGCAGAGGAGAGTCGGCGTGTGTTTTTGGAGGCTGTTGGGGCCCAGCCACGAGACCGCAGGGTCTATGGTCTGGGCACTAGAGCTTCTACATATTTTCCCCATCAGGCCTCCAGCTCACGACTTTCTGGTGATCTTCCTCCTGAGCGTTTACACGACCTTCGTAGATCTATTGTAGAGGAGGTTCGCCAGGAGGTCGAGCAGGATTTCGAGGATCGTATGCGAGGCCGGGATCAGGAGATTGTAGACATGCGAGATGAGATGCATTATTTGCAGGATATGGTTAGCCGCTTGTCGCAGAGTCTTCAGCCTCCACAGCCTCCACGTGATCGCCCAGATTCTTGATGTATTTTTTTTTCTTTTTTTATGTTGTACATGAAAACTTCAAAATTTTAATATATGAATTATTTTTGGAAATTGAATGATCATTGTTTGGATCAATATGAGTGAAGAATGTTTCGATCAATATTTAAATGTAACGAAATTGTATTAACCGTTTTAATTTTTTAATTTTTATTTTTTAAAAAAATATTTATTTAGCGACGCATTAGCGACTGCAATTGCATCGCTAATATTTTTAAAATATTATTATTAAATATTACGACGCAATGACCTAGCATCGCAATAATATAAAAAAAATTTAATAGCGATGCATTAGCGACTCAAATTGAGTCGCTATTATATCTAAAATATTTTTAATAAATATTGCGACGCAATGACCTTGCGTTGCAATATTTTTTCAAATTTTTATTTGCGACTCTTTAGCGACGCAAATGGCATCGCTATTATATCAAAAAAATTATTATTAAATATTGTGACGTAACTAAATGCGTCACAATATTATGACGCAATTGAGTGCATCGTAATATTTAATAATAATTTTAAATATTATAATTTAATTTTTAATTTAGCGACGCATATGGATGCGTCGCAATATTGCGACGCAATGTTGCGTCGCAGAGAGTCGCAATATTGTGACGCAATTGCGACAAATGGATATTGCGATGGACATCTGAGCGACGTCGTCATTGCGTCGCTATTGCATCGCAATAGCATGTTTAGCGACGCAATTGCGACGCATTTGGGCGTCGCAATATTTTATTTCTCTTGTAGTGAAATCTGCAATACATATTTTCATTCATGGTCTTTTACATGTTTAATGATTCCTTCATGTTCTGATAGTCTTATAACCACATCTTTGCACAAATATTGCTAGACCAAGGTCAAAATTTTTGGCTAAAAACATAAGTTTCAGATACAACTTATCAAAGATTCTGGTTTTATCCAGAGTTACTAAAACAGGCAAAACCACATATAGAAGGGGCTTGCATTGGTCTGACACATTTTTTCGGATGCTCCTATTTTCCCCTTGAGCCAAAAAACACAGACCAAGTTATTAATCATCAGATCTTGCATGACTGAATTCAGATTCCACATGATTTTGGTTCTTGAAAGGGAGTTGGGTCTAGCACCTCTATTTGTCAAAAAATTGTAATATCTAAATCAAGGTCAAGGTCTTAGCCAAGATATGCAAAATTAGTACTAAGAACTGTATAAGTACAAGTTAGAATGATACTTACAAAATAAATTTTTAACTTAAACCACTTTCTTTTTTCTTTTGGCATGACTCGACATGGCACGTGCCATATCAATTCTACTGATGATCGGCACTGCACTAGCACTGGTACTAGAAAGCTTTGTTCTAAAAACAAATGATCTGTTAGCCTTATTCGGATTGCATGAATTCCCAAATTTGGAAATGAAATAGATTCTTTTAACATTTCATGAAAAATTTCAAAGAAGGCATTTTTATATAAGCATCCAAGTCGTTAGCAATAAATAGAGAGTTTTCTAAGCTTGAGGCAAAAATCAATGAAATTTCAAAGAATAAGCTACAGAACCCATTTCTTGATCTATGTAGATACGACTACATCAATGAGATATTTAGCAGATTTATCATATATTGAACTTACTTCACCCTCAATTGAGGCTGCTGATTCACTATTCTCTTCCATCATGCCTGATGTCTTACTTTCATACTGGGACTGCTCTTGGTCATCTTTTGCTACAGAACTATTGCTTTGATTTGGAATAGATATACAAATATGAACTTCAACTTCACCAGAATTTTTCCTTATTAAATCCCCTGCACTATCCATTGGGGTTGCTGATTCAAAGGGAGAAGACACTGAATCTAATGATACAAAGGCAACAGGATCAGAAACCACATTTGCTATCTTAGATGCAGCAATGTTAGTTTTTTCCTTCTCTCCCTGACAATCTTTATCTAACTTAAACTCCTGCTGCTGCCCTGTTTCTGAAGACATCACAAACGTCCACCTCTCCAACCATTTCCATGCTGAATCAGACCTCAAAGGATCACAGCTGACAAGAATTGGTTTTATCTTGGGCGTTGTCTCCAGAAGCTTGCAATGAAGTATAAAACTATAAGTTCTATTTGAAAGACTAAATACCAAGAGAAATGTTTTACTAGACTTGGAGAGCGGAAAAGGGATCAGTAAATCATACCAGACGAGTGAATGCATTGGAAAGCAATTTCTCAATTGAAGCATATGATGTATATGATCTCATGCCACTATTAATCTGAAATGAGAAACAAGGTCAGACTTAAATGGCATATGAAACAACAAAAAAGAAGAGAACAGTGATATAGCTTTTAATGATATTATATGAGAATCTAAAAAAATTTAATGGAAGATAAATCTCAGATTAGTAATTGCTGTTAGGATGGATTTGATGGCCTAGTTGAAAAAGTAGAAAAGAACAAAGCGAGGGGGAGGAAACACAAAAAATATGGATTGAATAGCATGTCCAGGTCTCAGCAGTGAGCAACCACAGCAGTACTTGGTTAAGAGGTTAGAAAAGAAAGAATGCTGGACATAAAAATTTCACAACTTGTTGGCAGAGCATTACTTAGTTCACATAGCATTTGAAAATAGACAATACAGGATTGAAAGAGACTAGTCTGCTAAAATGTTTAATCTAACGCTAAAATGATTCCAAACTCCACTACATACAAGCTCCAAACATTGTCCAGTCTACATGTACAACACGACCCTGTTTGTTAAAAAAGAAGTGCGTAATAAAGAATGAAGCAAAAGCATCATCAAGATGTTTCGTATCAAGGATTCTACCTGCAGCTTCTCATCAACCTGCGCTTCTGCAGCAGACGTCTCCTTTAGTCGATGTACAAGGCGTGCCCGTACAAGTGCTTGCATTTTGATGATGGCTTGTGCACATCACAAATTTCCCACATCACAAATTTCCCACATCCTGACAAGATGACCACGTATGGCAGCTTGCAATTTGACAATGTTCTTACATTTTTCAAGTTCTTTCTGAGCCTGTAATTATTTTAAAAAGTCAAGAAAATTTCAATTCACAGCTAAGAAAGTTAAAATCTCAATAATCAATCTACCAAGTATCTCCTGATTGCAGCCTGGATGATAGTAACAACACCTTCCTGAAAATTGTTATCAATGGTGGTTGTAACTTCAGCAGCAAGCAGTGAGTCAGAAACTTCTGGATCAATTAAACCTGACAATGGAGTTGTTTCATTTGCCTGTTCTAGCGTTGGGGGGGGTTTTGGAACAAATGAATGTACCATACCAGCTACTTTTGAATCAACTGGAACTCTAAATGGGGGTTTTTCATTTGTCTCTTCTAGTATGGTTGGGATTTCTGGAACAGGTGATTCCTTTTCAGAATGAAAGTCATTGGTCACAGTTTCTGGCATTTTCATGTTAAAATCAGGTTCTGAGATGACAGGGTTGTTTTTCACTAGATTTCTAGATGACCTCTTTAGGAAACTCCACCTCCCTTTATCTAATGTTGCTTTGCTCTGCAAATAGATTGAAAACATAATCAGAAAAAAATCATATTCAGTAGACAAAAATGAAGAGAAAGTTGCTGGCAAAAGATAGAAAAAAGGCATATTAAGAATAACATATGGTAGTGATAGAGCTAACATGGTGTATATGGCATTAGAATTTAGAATAACCACTGAAAGATGCTTTACAAAAACAAATCCTACTAAAGCTAAGTTATGGTAGTAATAGAGTTAGCATTGTATATATATATGGCATTGGAATTTAGAATAAGCACTTGAAGATGCCTACACAACCAAATCCTATTAAAGCCATAACAAAAGAATAGGCATGAAGAAAGAAACTTATGAAAACAAAGGCATAAAGGAAAATAAATAAATTTCTTTAAGAGAAGCAAAATAAATGAAATGATTCCCTTATCATATTTATAGTGAGCTTGAAAGGAAAGGAATGTTATGTCGCAGAATATGTTACAAGGATAGATGTGAGTGGAGAAAACAATTACAAGATATTACTCATGGCTTCCCCTGAAGTTGAATGTCTTGTACATAATTCATCCAAAGGTACCAAAAAATATGATTTATTTGAGTGCTATCTAATCATTTGGATTAAGTTATTATTTAAAATGAAATTTCCTAATCCATTAAAAATGTTTGACTCAAAACTCAATAACTATAACCAAGATATTGAAATTAACCTTTTCCCCCTCTAAGATCATAAAATACGATTGTTTCCAAAGAAAAGAAAAATGTTCAGTTATTAATTCTATGATGGTAATGGTGAAAAAGAATGACTCAGGTTTTCATCTGAAATTTCTAGTTCAATATAACCGAGGAATGTTGTGTTGTGCATGATATAGCCAGTCACTTTTAGATGAACATATCTGCAATATATACTTTCTTTCTTTGTTTTTAAAGGTAGATCTATGTTACATATTTTCATCCATGGTCTTTTACATGTTTGATGATTCCTTCATGTTCTAGTAGTCTTATAGTCACATCTTTGCACAAATATTGCTAGACTATGGTCAAAATTTTTGGCTAAAAACATAAGTTTCAGATACAACTTATCAAAGATTCTGGTTTTATCCAGAGTTACTGAAACAGCCAAAACCACATATAGAAGGGGCTTGCATTGGTCTGACACATTTTTTTCGGATGCTTCTATTTTCCCCTTGAGCGAAAAAACACATACCTGGTTATTGATCATTAGATCTTGCATGATTGAATTCAGATTCCATATGATTTTGGTTCTTGAAAGGGAGATGGGTCTAGCACCTCTATTTGTCAAAAAATTGTAATATCTAAATCAAGGTCAAGGTCTTAGCCAAGATATGCAAAATTAGTACCAAGAATTGTATTAGTACAAGTTAGAATGATACTTACAAAATAATTTTTTAACTTAAACCTCTTTCTTTTTTCTTTTGGCAAGGCTCAACATGGCACGTGCCATATCAACTACTGATGACCGGCACTCCACTAGCACTGGTTCTAGAAAGCTTTGTTCAAAAAAGAAATGATCTTTTAGCCTTATTTGGATTGCATAAATTCCCAAATTTGGAAATGAAATAGATTCTTTTAACATTTCATGAAAAATTTCAAAGAAAGCATTTTTATATAAGCATCCAAGCCGTTAGCAATAAATAGAGAGTTTTCTAAGCTTGAGGCAAAAATCAATGAAATTTTAAAGAATAAGTTGCCATCCACAAAAGATTTAAAAAGAAAAAATATAACCATAGATATGAAATATATAGATTTGCTTCATGAATTCTTATTTGCCAACAATTTCTATTTAAGATTATCTCCAACGTTACCATAAGTTATCCAAAATCCTAATGCATAGTTTCCATCCATGTTTGCTCATCCTTTCCCACTATCCTTCCTTACAAGCAACTCTCCTTGCAAGGTGATGTGGCCGGTGACGCCATGTTGACATTCACCGCAAAGTCGACTGACGGGATGGACAGAGGCAGGTCGCCCTGCATCTCTAAGGCAGCCCCGCTCTCCAGCAGGGCCACACGTCTCTAAGTTAGCCCCAGCGGCTTCGGCTTCTCCAAGTTGGCCTCTGGTGGCCCCAGCTTCTCCAAGTCGGCCCCAGTAGCCCCGACATCTCTAAGTGGCCCCTGATGGCCCCAGCTTCTCCAAGTCGGCTCCAGTAGCCCCGACGTCTCCAAGTTAGCCCCCAACGGCTCCGACTTCTCCAAGTCGGCCCCTGGCGGCCCCGCACATCTCCAAGTCGGCCCTAGCAGCCCGACTTCTCCAAGTTGGCCCCTGGCGGCCCCGACTTCTCCAAGTCAGCTCCAGCGGCCTTGATATTTCAAGGTCGGCCCCGGCGACTCCGACTTCTCTAAGTCGGCCCCTGGCGGTCCTGATCTCTCTAAGGTAGCCTCCAGCAGTCCTGACTTCATCTACCACCTGACCTGTGCTGCCTGACACTACTAGGCCTACCTACCGCCTGATACAATCAGGTGTTGGGATATGTGTCCATAAACAAATAACATTTATTATTTTGCTGAATAATTTGAAAAAAAATTTAATATTATACTTGCATGCATGTTTTGATGCTTTATAAATATCAAAAAAATTTGGATTATTTAAATGTAACTTTAAATATTGTATATAAGTGTTATATATAGAGGATAATATTTAAAGTAAAATAATCTAAATTTATCCATAATTATAAATTAAAGTTGCAATAGGGATCTTTAATTTAAAATTACTAGCACGGTTCATTACATTCTAAATGAAACGATCTTATCCGGATTATTGATAATGAGATTATCGGAATGAAAGCGCTTTATATGAATGTGATTAATTATGAATCTCTAATAAATTCCATTGTTAAAATAAAGTATTCAAATTAATCAATGATGGTCATATAGTCATATATTAATCGATCTTAATTCTGAGTAATTAATAGACTCCTATTTATTGTATTATATTTTTTGACATACCGGGTAATGACACAGAAACATAGTATCAAATTCTTGGTATATTAAAGATATAATAACATAAGTAGCCAAGAATATTAATATACAAGATGAAATCCATTCCTTCGAAAAGAAGTCAGATGGACGGTTCCCATAAGTGTTGATTCGGGACTTGAATAATAAGAGCACTCAATTTATGATTGAATCATAAATATATTATTCATTATAGAATTAATGGTACTTATGGATAAAGATATAATTAAAGAGGTTAATAAAAAATGCCTAGCTTTAATCATGAATCGTTTATGGAGGATTAATTTATATGTAGTGACTATATCAGACTATTCAAATCCTTTTGAATATAATTAATTTTATAATTTTAAGAATGTAGTTTCAAATTTTTAGTGGAGTAATTTGAAATTAATAATTTTGATATTTTAATTAAGGTATTAATTGAATATCAAAATTATTGGAGCTTAAAATTATAATGTCCATAGTTCCTCTGGATGGCTCCATTAAATTATGTGAACTTTATGATATGTTGGGTTGAGTTATTAATTTAGAATTGAGAATTCTAAATTAATTTTCATACAAAAATTAATTGGATTAATTTCTATTTTAAATAATATGATGATTTAAAAATAAATTTAAAAATATTTACGGTGTGCTATGGAACATATTCCATGAGAAGAGCCTATGTAAAAATTATTTAGTTGTTCAAGAAATATATATGGGATCGTGAGAGAGCCTTTCTCTCTTCCGTAATGTCCCATGATAAGTATATCAAAACTAACAATTGGTTGTTTGATTGAAATACGTTGAAGTAATTCCAAGAGTTGGAAGTTATCTTTAAATTTTAATAAATTGATTAATTAATTAAAGAGGTTGGTAGTTATTATTTTCTTAGAATATAAGATTCACGAGAGAAGAATAACATTGGACAACAATCATCAACCACGGAGAGTTCTCTCCTTCAACTTGACTTTATCTCAAGAGTTGAGAAGACAAAGTAAATAAAACTCAGTTATGTGATCTCAACCCAAATCAAAAGGAACGCCCACTCGTTCACGTTCATTATAATTTGAATAACGTTTGGAAAGATCCGTGGTGATCGAAAGGATTTGGTGATTCCAAGGTAGTGTTGATGGAGAACGAAAGGTCAATTTCTTAATCTCCTTATTGTTCTTGTTATTAAATTAATACGAGTATAGATCGCTAACTCAATTTTTAAGATATGTGATTTGATCCTTATCTTGTTTCGCTAAGATATATGATTTGATCTTATCTTGCTTCTGCAAACATCTCAAAGTCGTATTAAGATTACCATCAATTAGTATCAGAGCAGATTATACCCCTATTAATTTAATAATAGATTATATGATAATCTTTATATGATTGGGTAGGCACTCATGCATAATGGTCTATGTTTTTAAAATTTTTATGATGATGAATGTATGTGCAAATGGATTGGCGCTAATAATTTTTCAATTCCATGGTATAAGTTATGTAATTTTATTTTAATTAGATCAATTGAATATAAGATTCCTTTTATATTGATAAAGAAAGGTTCTTCATGGTTTTGAGAAAAGTTCTCAATTAGAATTTTTTTATACTTATTAAAGAGACCTATTTTATTGAGAATTTTTTCAAAGGCTGTCTGATAGGAGATTTTGAGTGGGGAATCCCTTCCCTTGGCTTTGAGCCTTATCATTTTCCAAGAATTCGAGGAGCCTCACCATTTCCTAGTGATTCGAAGAGCCTCACCATTTTCCAAAGATTCGACGAGCCTCACTATCTCAAAAGACGTGAAGAGTCAGTGAAGTTTTTTTTTTTCTAGTTTCACTTCTTATTGAATAGTTTTATTATGTTGATAATAATTACATTTACTCTTCACATATGAGAAGTTTTTCCATTTCGGTTTTTATGGAATGTTTTTTGTTATGTCGATAATAATTACATTTCATGCATATTATATGACATATTAGATAGAAAAGTGTCAACCTATTTATTATATGTCATGCATCTATGTGCATTATTATTTTATTATTTTTTTACTAAAAAAAAGTTTTAGTAAATTATATTTAATGCACTTTGCTATAAATTTAATGAGATTAAATTTTTAAATTAATTTAGCAATTGAATTTATAAAATTAATTTGCCAAATGTGATGTTTTAAATTTAAGTGTTATATTTAAGTTATCACATTTAGCTTATTTTATAATTTTAAAGTGTTTAAAATTATAAAATCTTAGTTATTTAAATTGTTTAAATTAAATAAGGGTTTATAAAACAAAAGTTGTTTTATAAATAAAATATACTTTTATAAATAATGAGTGGAAGGGGTAATATGACAATATAAACCCTTGGTCTCCATCGTTAGTACAACACCGTGAGTTATTAGTAGCGCCTCGAGACACTTTTGATTTTGTTCTTCCTACGGAGGGTATCTACTAATGGCAATACCATGATTGTCTTCCATGAGATAGGACTTTTAATATGTATTTTAGAGTTAACCTACCCTAGGCAATTTCTAAGTTAAGTCTCAAAAGGTCAGATACGATGGGTCGCACTCATGAAGAAATAATTAAATTAGTTAATTATTTTCTTGACCAAAATTTAAGAAAATTAATGAGTATTAGAAATATGAGATATTTTGAAAGATACTTATTAATTGAGAAAGTTTCATTTTAATTAGCAACTATTTGACCTATCCTACGGCGGCACTTAGTTGTGGAGATTAAAATTTCTTAGGCCTTTAAAGTAAACAAATTTTTGTGTATTTTAACATGTGCATTTATGCATCATATTTACTTTGCCTTAAATTATATAAGGAGGATTGTCCTTAAGGAGGATTGTCCTCTAGTGCCTCCAACCAATGCCTCCAAGGTTGTTACTGATGAGTACAACCATTGGATTGTTGCAAACAACAAAGCCCGTTGCTACTTGTTAGCCACAATGAATGAGGTGCTTAGAACTAAGCATGAGGCCTTTAAAACTGCAAGAGAGATTATGGAATCTCTGCAACAGATGTTTGGACGCCCATCTGATCAGGCTCACTATGAAGCTGTAAAAGCCATTATGAATGACAAAATGAAGAATGGTTCTTCTGTTTGTGAGCACATCCTCAAAATGGTCAATCATTTCAATGAGGCTGAGATCAATGGAGCTAAAATTGATGAAAAGACTCAGGTTGGCATGATGGAGACACTATCTCTCACTTTTTTTCATTTTAGTATTAATTACATTATGAATCATAAAAAGTGTAATTTGACTAAACTCTTGAATGAGCTGCAAATATATAAGACTCTTATAGATGATAAGAGTGGTAAGGCAATTGTTGCTGAAGCCAACATAGTTGAGGAAAAGCCTTCTCCTTCAAAGAAAAAGAAGAAGAATTATATGGGAAAGAAAAAGGATAACAAGAAGAAGGTCCAGAAGAAGAAAGGAAAGGCTGCTCAGCCTAAACCTAAGGCTGCTCAGCCTAAACCTAAAGGAAAGTGTTTCCACTGTCATCAAGATGGCCATTGGAAAAGGAAGTGTAAAAAGCATCTTGATGAGCTAAAATAGAAAAAGAAACAAGGTAAATTAGATTTACTAGTCATGGAAACATGCTTAGTTGAGAATGATTTCTCAAGCTGGATTATTGATTTAGGAGCATCTAACCATGTATGTGTTTCTTTGCAGATGCTTGAGTCAGCCCGGGATCTTCAAGTGGGAGATTTCACGATGAGAGTAGGCATTGGGGAAAAGGTGTTAGCGATAGCAGTAGGGATAGTTCGACTATCGTTTACTAATAATAAATATTTGCTTTTGGATAATGTTTATTATATTTCGGATTTCAAACGGAATTTGATTTCGGTGTCAAAGTTGCATGAACAATTTATTTTTGTTTCTTTTAGTATTGACTTTGTTTCAATTTTTAAGAATGGAAAAAATATTTGTTCTGAGTATGTTGAAAATGGTTTATATTTTGTTAAACTAAATTCCTACAACTTGCTTCAAACTGAAATGTTTAAAGTCATTGAATCAACTCCTAAAAGAAAAAAAGTTGCGAATAATGACAATGACACGTATTTATGGCATTTGAGGCTTGGTCATATTAATATAGACAGAATAGAAAGACTAGTGAAGGATGGTCCTTTAAGAGAGCTAAGAATTGGCACTCTACCAGTCTGCGAATCCTATCTAGAAGGCAAAATGACCAAAAAACCTTTTTCAGCAAAAGGTGAAAGAGCAAAAGCACCTTTAGAGATCATACATATTGATGTATGTGGGCCTTTGAATGTCAAAGCTAAAGGGGGCTATGAATATTTCATCACATTCATTGATGATATTCTAGATATGGATATGCATATCTGATGCAAAGAAAATACGAGGCCTTTGAAAAGTTCAAAGAATTCCATGCTCAAGTAGAAAAACAACTTAGTAAATCAATCAAAACTCTTCGATCTGATCGAGGAAGAGAGTACTTGGATTATAAATTTCAGGACCACTTGATTGAGAATGGAATATTATCACAGCTCACGGCACTTGCGACACCACAGCAAAATGGTGTAGCTGAAAGAAGGAATCACAATTTGCTTGATATGATAAGATCAATGTTAAGCTATTCTTCTATGCCTACCTCATTTTGGGGATATGCATTACAAATAGCTGTATACATTCTAAACTTAGTTCCATCTAAGTCAATCCCTAAGACTCCCTTAGAGTTATAGAACGGTCGCAAACCTAGTTTGAGACACATCCGCATATGGGGATGTCCAGCCCATGTGATGAAGGGAAAGACTGAAAATTGGAACCTCGTTCAGAAGTATGCATGTTTGTTGGATACCCTAAGGGAACGAGAGGAGGTCTATTTTATAGTGCTAAAGATAATAAAGTATTTATGTTGACAAATGCTATGTTTCTTGAGTACAATTATATGATCGAATTCAAATCTAGAAGTAAAGTAGTTCTGCAAGAGTTGCTAGCTGATGAGATCAGCTCCACACCAATAAAAGTTGTTGAACGACAAAAAGTTGAGACCACTACTCAAGATCAAATACCACCACCACCACCATGTAGTGGGAGGAAAATAAGATTACCCATCCACTATGGTCAGGATGGAGAAGCACAAGTTGTAGTCACCGATGACAGTGATGATGATCCATTGACATACAAGATGGCAATGGAGGATGTTGATCAAGAGAAATGGCAGGAAGCCATGAAACTCGAAATGGAATCAATGTATTCTAATACAGTCTGGAAGCTTGTAGACCTACCATAAGGCGTAAAACCTATTGGATGCAAATGGATCTATAAGAGAAAAAGAGGAGCTGATGGAAAAGTAGAGACTTTCAAAGCTAGGTTGGTGGCAATGGGTTTTACCCAAAAGAAAGGAGTAGATTATGAAGATACTTTTTTCCAGTAGCCATTGTAAAATCCATTCGGATTCTCTTATCCATTACTACTCATTATGATTATGAGATATAGAAAATGGATGTCAAGATGGCATTTTTGAACGGCCATCTTGAAGAGACTATTCATATGGTCCAACCAGAGGGTTTTGTGGTTAAAGGCCTAGAGCAGAAAGTCTGCAAATTACAAAGATCCATTTATGGGCTTAAGCAAGCTTCTAGATCTTGGAACATCTGATTTAATGAAGCCATAAAATCTTATAGTTTTGAACAAAATTTAGGTGAACCTTGTGTCTATAACTAAAGGAAGGAAATAAAGTGGTCTTCTTAGTTCTTTATGTGGATAACATTTTACTCATTGGGAATGATGTAGGATCTCTGTCCAAAATAAAGAACTGGCTAACTAGCCAATTCCAAATGAAGGATTTGGGAGAAGCAAGCTACATTCTTAGCATCCAAATTATACGGGATCGCAATAATAGGCTTTTGGCATTGTCTTAGGCATCGTATATTGACAATGTGCTTGTCAGATTTGCGATGCAAAACTCTAAGAAAGGTAATTTACCTACTCGACATGGAGTTCATCTTTCTAAAGAGCAGTGTCCTAAAACACCGCAAGAGGAGGAAGATATGAGATGGATTCCCTATGCTTCGGTAGTTAGAGTTTGATGTATGCAATGTTGTGTACAAGACCCAACAATGCTTTGCAGTGGGAATGGTTAGCCGATACCAGTCAAACCCAGGATTGGATCACTAGGTTGCGGTCAAGCATATTCTCAAATATCTGAGGCAAACGAGAAACTATATGTTGGTATATTCCGGTAGGGATTTGATTCATATTGGAAATACATATTCTGATTTTTAATCAGATAGAGACTCTCGAAAGTCTACCTCTGGAGATGTGTTCACTTTGAGAGGAGGAGCCATTATATGGAGAAGCATCAAGCAAACCTACATTGCTAACTCAACCATGGAGGCTGAATATATAGCAGCTTGTGAAGCAGCTAAGGAGGCAGTCTGGCTTCAGAAATTCTTGAAAGATCTAGAAGTTGTTCCAGATATGCATGAACCAGTTAGACTCTACTGTGACAACAGTGGCGCAATAGCCAATGCCAAGGAACCTAGAAACCACCGTAGAGGAAAGCATATAGAGAGAAAATTTTACCTTATGAGAGAGATTGTCAGTAGAGGAGACGTTTCAGTTGATAAGATCGCATCTGCGATCAATATAGCTGATTCGTTCACTAAGACATTACCGGCTCTGGGTTTTGAGCTACATCTTGAAGGAATGGGACTTAGAGACATGTCTCATTTGCCTTGGGGCAGTGGGAGATTGTTGGGATATGTGCTCATAAACAAATGACATTTATTATTTTACTGAATAATTTGAGAAATTTTTAATACTATACTTGCATGTTTTGATGCTTTATAAATATCAAAAATCCCTGGATTATTTAAATGTGACTTTAAATATTGTATATAAGTGTTATATAGAGAGGATAATTTAAAGTAAAATAACTTAAATTTGTCCATAATTATAAATTAAAGTTGCAATCGAGATCTTTAATTTAAAATTACTGGTGCGGTTCATTACATTCTGAATGAAATGATCTTATCCGAATTGTTGATAATGAGATTATCGGAATGAAAGCGCTTTATATAATTTGATTATATAGACTGGAATGCGATTAATTATGAATCTCTAATAAATTCCGTTGTTAAAATAAAGTATTCAAAATTAATCAATGATGGTTATATGAATCGATTTTAATTCTGAGTAATTAATAGACTCCTATTTATTGTATTATATTTTTTAACATTCCGAGTAATGATAGAAACATAGTGTCAAATTCTTGGTATATTGAAATATAATAACATAAGTAGCCAGGAATATTAATATACAAGATGAAATCCATTCCTTCCTAAAGATGTATGATGGACGATTTCCATAAGTGTTGATTCGGGACTTGAATAATAAGAGTGCTCAATTTATGATTGGATCATAAATATATTATTCATTATAGAATCAAAGGTACTTATGGATAAAGATATAATTAAAAAGGTTAACGAAAAATGCCTAAACCGAGAATTGATTTATATGTACTGACTATATCAATGGACGATTCAAATCCTTTTGAATATAATTAATTTTATAATTTTAAGAGTGCAGTTCTAAATTCTTAGTGGAGTAATTTGGAATTAATAATTTTGATATTTTAATTAAGGTGTTAATTGAATGTTAAAATTATTGGAGCTTAAAATTATAATATCCATAGTTTCTCTGGATGGCTCCATTAAATTATTATGATATGTTGGGTTGAGTTATTAATTTGAATTAAGAATTCTAAATTAATTTTCATATAAAATTAATTGGACTAATTTTTATTTTAAATAATATGATTATTTAAAAATAAATTTAAAATTATTTACGGTGTGTTAGGGAACACATCGTAGGCATATTCTACGAGAAGAGTCTATGTGGAAATTATTTAGCTATTGAAGAAATAAATATGTGATCGTGAGAGAGCCTTTCTCTCTCCCGAAACATCCCATGATAAGTATATCAAAACTAACCAATAATTGGTTGTTGGATTGATATACGTTAAAGTAATTCCAAGAGTTGGAAGTTATCTTTAAATTTTAATTAATTGATTAATTAATTAAAGATGTTGGTAGTTATTATTCTCTTAGAATATAAGATTCATGAGAGAAGAATAACATCGGACAACAATCATCAACCACAGAGAGTTCTCTCCTTCAACTTCACTTTATCTCGTGAGTTGAGAAGACAAAGTGAATAAAACTCAGTTGTGTGATCTCAACCCAAATCAAAAGGAACGCCCACTCATTTGCGTTCATCATAATTTGGAGAATGTTTGGAAAGATCTGTGGTGATCGAAAGGATTTGGTGATTCCAAGGTAGTGTTGGTGGAGAATGAAAGGTCAATTTCTTAATCTCCTTATTGTTCTTGTTATTAAATTAATACGGGTATAGATCGCTAACTCAATTTTTAAGATATGTGATTTGATCCTTATCTTGTTTCCGCTAAGATAAGTGATTTGATCCTTATCTTGCTTTCACAAACATCTCAAAGTCGTATTGAGATTACCATCACCAGGCCCATCTATCGCTTGGGCCGCGCCGCTGACAGGATCGGGACCACCTCATATGACCCGCACAGTTGATAGGACCATGCCCTCCAATCGCAAGACCCATGCATTCGATGAAACCAGGACCACCAACCAGCTCCTGTTCACGTAATCTTCATGAGTTCAGCAGACATTTTTCTTCACTGAACCCCACGTGGCTGATCCCCAGACGGATAACCGAATGTCTATAAAGGGGTAAGAGAATTCAAGGTAAGAGGATATATCTTTCTCACCCTAGGAAAAAACTCCATAATTCTCAGGGCCTTCTTTTTCTAGAGAGCTTCTTCAAGCTCTCACTACTGTGACCTCGGTTACTAACTTGACCGTCAGAGGGTCCTGGTTGGGCTAACCGCTGGCATTGGAACTTTTTGCAGGCCGTCCACTCCAAAGGAGGCTACGTTCGTAAATCGACGTTTTTCGACAATTAACCTCGGTGGTCGAGCATCAATAGATTGGTGCACCAGGAAGGAGGAAAAAGAAAGATGAGCTCTATAACATCTGTTTGCAAGTTCTCCTCTCCCTCTTCATTAACAATGACGGTAATGCGTACCCAAGATGCCTTCACCAACTATCCATGGGGGCATCTCCAATCGATGGAGCAGCAAGAGGCCAACCTCCCTACTGCTAACCCTTCGGCTACTCATGCGCTACCTGTCATGGCTACTCAAGCTGAACAGTTGGCCGCACTCACCCAGCAAGTCTAAACCCTCACGGCAATGATCACAGACTCCGGGAGCAGCAATCCATGGCCACCCAACATCAGCTTGCTCCACTTGCACCACCATCTACTGCACTGGCCAGTCAACAATCTGCTCGAGGGAGGTCCTCCCGTCGGGGGACTAGCCACCTTCATGCCTCTCCAAGAGAGCACCATCGAGAGCTCCTCAAGAGGTCACGCTCCCCTGCTCATAGCCCGGATGAGTCTTCCCCAGAGCCTCGACACCAAGAAGAGCCAAAGAGGAGGCACTACCACCCATGCTCTTCCCTTTCTTCTTCTTCCTCATCCTCTGGGCCACCAAAGAAGATGTCAGCCATTAATCTCCAGGAGGAACATCTAGATGAATACCACCAATGGCTGGAGGAACTTATCAGAAAAGTCAACAAACACCCGAAGGAAGAGTACGACACTTGTCCCCCATACACATGCCAAATCTTGGAAGATCCCATCCCTTCCAATTTTGCCTCCTTCAGCTGGATCCATACGATGAAACGACGGACTCTTTTGATCACCTCGAGAGCTACAATGCCCTCATGGAAGTCTAAGGAACTACTGATGCCCTCCTGTGCAAGGCCTTTCCCACGATCTTACGGAAGGCTGCCCGTGCCTGGCACTCTCATTTGTCCCCGCATAGCATCGACTCCTTTCGCGAGCTGGAAAGAGCATTCCTAGCGTTCTTTGATGCTTGTCAAAGAATCCCATGGGTCGTGGATAGCCTCTTCTCCGTGCAACAGAAAGAGGGAGAGTCACTTCGAGATTTCATGGCCCACTTCAAAATGGCTGCTCTTGAAGTATATCATCTGGATGATGAGGTGGCAACTCTGGTGCTGAAGCGAGGACTCCGTTCCTCCCGCTTCACTTTGTCTTTGGATAAGAAGTTTCCCATCTCCTACTCCGACCTTCTCCTCCGTGCACAGAAATACATCCATGCGGATGAGGCCGACTTCATCCAGCGGGAGTCCAAGTGGGGCTTCGGCCGGAGGTCCATCTGCTATGAGCCAAGCGAATCCTCTCGCCCCAAGAAGCTCAAGCTGCCACGCCAATCGAACAATAGGCGCTGAAGCCTCACCCTCAGGAAAAGCGAGCTTACGCCCCTTTTTGTCCCCCATTTTCACATCCTCATGAAGATCGAGGGCGAGTCATATCTCAAACGCCCTCCCCTTATAAAAAAAGTTTCTTCCGCGACAAAAGCCGCTACTGCCACTTCCACCAAGACTAGACCACGACACCGACAACTGCTACAGCCTGAAGCTTGCCATTGAGAAACTCATCCAGTGGGGTTACCTCAAAAATATCCAGAAGGCATCGATCCCAGGTTGTTTCAGCACTTATGGGGCCCCCACTTGCTCAGGCTATTATCAACAACTTCCCGATGGAGAGGACGGTAAGGATGGTATCCTGGGAGGCAGCCTGTTCATCCAAGTGGCCTAGGAGGAGTGGGGACCTAGATGATGTAATCCCTAGAGGGGAGTTAGCCAGGATTGATACTGTAAACAATGAGGGCATCATTGTTTAATGATGATTGCCAAACACCCTGTAAAGAGAATCCTGATTGATAGTGGCAGCTCGGCTGACATCATTACTGTTGACCCAATTATTGATTTTGATGATTAATAAAGGAATTGAGTATATTTATTTGATTACTAATAGATTTGACAAGTGTTTCAGGGATTAAAATATTTGATTGATTTAAAGGCATTAAGAAACATGTTTTGAATCAATTGCAAAATATAAGTTTCAAGGTTTCAGAGCCTGGAGTCAACACCTAGGAATTCTGGAGCCATCCCATGGCCAGTCAAATATTCTTCTAATTTTTGATATGGTTCGGAGCCGACACCTAGAGTTTTGGAACCGACACCCAGAGTTTTAGAGTCGACACTTACAGTGTCTAGAGCCGACTCCAATGCGGAGACAGAACGCTTGATTTTTGACTACTTCGAAGCGGACACTTACAGTCTTTTGGAGCCGACACCTGACCATGGCGAGCCGACACCTAACTTTTTTGGAACCGACTCCTCGATGAACTCAGAACTTTCTATTTTTGGATAAATGACTTGGAGTCGACACCTGAAAAGTTGGAGCCGACTCTAACCTATCTGGAATGAAATTTTAAAATGCCAGATCAGCTCTAACGGTAATATTTTCTTTTTACCTAACTTCAAACATATATATATTGTTTGAAAAAACTTTCCAGGTACATTCTAATTATAATATCCTGAAAACCTTGTAATTTATGGTATTTTATTTGAAATGAAAGTCAGAAAGTTTTAGTGAAATGTGGGTGTGTTGGCCTTTTGATAAATGTAAAGAGAAGAAATTTTGGAGTAAATAAGTATATTTCTGAATGTTAATGAGTTTGATTTAAGAAATTGAGAGACTTAAGTTTTAATGGGTTTAAATCACAAGAAAAATCAAGTTTAGTTTGAGTTTTATCCTAAAATGATGTTTTTAGTGGTTGGAGTCGACCCTAATTGGAGTGGAGTCGACTCTGGCACGGTTTTAAACTTTCGGCACGCTTTGGAGTCGACCCCTGCAGAGCTGGAGTCGACCCCTACTTTTTAGGAGTCGACCCCTACTTTTCTGGAGCCGACACCTATTTCTGCTGGAGCCGACTCCAATCTGTTCGAGCCGACTCCAAGACGGCAGGTTTTTCTGAGTTAAATCTTGAGAATTTCATATTTAATCCGTTTCAAGTCCGATTTGGATGCCGTTTGAACCGTTGGATTTCTAAAATCGAGTTCTTCAAGCTGGTAAAGTCTTTTCTTAGAAATGTTACATAAAAGTATGATTTAAGTAAAAAATGATGATCTGGGCTATAAATCGATTAAAAAAATGCTATATCAGGGGCAAAATGGGAAAAGGCTCCGATGTCAATTGCTAATTGTGTTAAGGGCAACTTGGGAAAGAAAATCTAAGGGCAAAATATCATGGTTATAAGTGAGCCACGTGTTTTCCAAAAAGCGCGTTAAGAGTGTTTGAGGGCAAAAGGGAATTTGGCATGCCTTAACCCTTAAGTTTCCAATGACTTGGTCCCCAAGTCATTAGAGAAAAAGGGAAACGTGGGTTCAGCCAGAGAAAAGAAAGAAAGAAAGAAAGAAAGAAAGAAAGAAGAGGAGAAAAGAGAGGAAGAGGAAGAAGAAGAAGAAGAAAAAGGAGGAAGAAGAGAAAGGGAAAGGGAAGCTTGGGGTTTGTGCTCGACTCCAGGTAAGCTATAGCTTCCCTAGATCTTGTATGACTTTAGATTTTCTTAGATTATTGTATTTTGAGGTAATAGTAGAAGTAATCTTGAGTAGAGAAAGGGTGGAAGAAAATAATGAGATATTAGAGGATAGATCATGTATGCATGCATGGTTCGTGGGAAAACCTCGTGTGGAGGTAATCCTAATAGCTATCGTATCTGTATGTTGACGTAGGTCAAGAGGGTTATTCCAGGGAGCCGGAATACCAGAGTTGAGTACCAGTTGTACCAGTCGAGGAGTAACCTACTAAGGTGAGTGGGTTTCTCATCTAGCAATGAGAAGTTAATTTGAGCTAGTATAATGAGATTAATACCTAGTTGTGGTATGTTATGTTTAGCAGAGTATTATGTATGTTTTAAATATGAGAAATGAGAACCTAGTATATGATATTCTGATAAATGAGTTTTAGCATGAGTTTTAAGCATAAAGAAATAAGCATGAGTTTTGAGCATAAACACATAAGCATGAGTTTCGATAAGGGGATTTTTAATGTATACATGGCATATTTGCATGATAAAGCTTTACAAATGATGTATGTATCATACTGAGCATCAGGCAGCTAGGGGGCTGATCACCCTTTAGACTGTACTGTAGCATGAGCATTGCACACTACTATCGAGCCGGCACCTCCTTGCGAACAAATCGTACGATGAACCCCAGAATCAGGGGTGAGTGCACGCTTAACCAGACCAGTGGGGCTGGTTGTGAGCAGCCCGTGGGGGCATGAATCATAGCTCAGTGGAGCTGATTACTATATATAGCCCGTGGGGGCAGAGAGAAAACCCGAGGTTCCAGGGTTAAGGAACAAAGCACTTTGCCAGGTGAACCGCACGGGTAAGGGGTGCTATTTGTGCGGGGATCCTGTTGCTAGTCACGCACCCGATGAGAGTACACCTATAGAAGGGCGACTGTAGGGTGGTACCTCAGAGGCATTACACACACAGCCCAGCATCATGAGATTAAAAGCATATGTTGTGATATAAAAAGGGCCAATGGGCCAAATAGTTATCCCGAGAGGGAGAGCTTACTTGAGATGCCAGTGGGCAAGCAGATCCTGATGGGAGTCTGGGTTGTAGATAAAGAATGCATTTCTTCATATTGTAATGCATGGATTTTTATTTTAATGAGTTATCTTTCAGTGAAAGTTATTATAGAGTATTTCAGTACTGATATGTTATTTGAAGAATAAGCTACATTTTATTTTATCTGATATCATGTTAAAAATGTACTTTGAGTTGTACAAGCTAAATAGTATCAGCATACGATTGAAATTAAGAGGTTATGGTTCTCTATTTCTCCATAGTTAGATGGTTATCCAGTCACTGGGACTTAGGTCTCATCCCTCTATGATTTAAATGTTCTTTCAGATCAGTGAGTATTTCTGCCAGGATCACAAGATAAGCAGGACAGAACCCTTAGCTGGTGAAGCTTGCTTGGATGCAAGGTGTGTAAATGCTAGCCTTGTATATTGAGAGAGTGTGGTTTGATATTTGTATTTTGTATATGTGTATGTGTACAGTGAGATGTAATGATGTTTTAGACCTTTTTGGATATGAATACGAGACTTATGTTTTGGAGAAAATTATGAGCATGATGTGTGCACTTAGGATTTTGATGTCGATTGTGAATGTGATCTTGTAAACTGCCTGAGGAATGTCATGAAAAATATTATCTGAGCAGGTTGATGCTTAGTGTTGATTGAGTGATTTGTGTATATAATTGAGATGAAAATGAAAAGTTTTTAACAGGATGTGTTTTCGTGTGTCTGCCACTTATGATAATTAGTTGGGGTTCTCTAGCTCTTTATGGAGCGCTACATAAAGACTAGTAAAACTCTATCCGATTACCACAAGTGTGCAGGTGTGCTGTCGGTGGCCCCAGAGAGGAGGGGGAGCTGACAAGTTTTGGTATCAGAGCCCTAGGTTATTAGGTCCTAGGGGAATAAGTATGAGTATGAGTCTAGGATGATTGAATGTTTATGATTATAGCTATTGAATGATGAAACTGATGTAATGAATAATGTCTTGTAGGACGATTACTACAAAGGCATCTAGAGAGACAGAGCAATCTTCAGGCAGGGATAGAAGCAAAGGTCAAAGTAGACTCAGAAGGTCAGTTAGAAGAAGTCAAATTGATAGAATGGCTTCTAGTGATTCCACCGAGCCAGTATCTAAGGAGGCTAGAGTGAGGGCATCTTCAGAGCAGATGCCAGAGTCTTCTTCACAGTCTATTACCCCTGTGCCAGTAGACCCATCTCGAGTACAGACTCAGGGGCCTAGTATGTCAGAGTTGGTAGGCATGATTACTCAGGCTGTGGTAGCAGCTGTGGGTGCTAGTTCTAGCCTTCCATCTAAAAATACGGAGGTTGTGAGGAATGTGGAAAGAGCCAGAAAGTTAGGGGCTCTGGAGTTCCAGGGAACTACTGATCCTATTCAGGCCGGGGCATGGCTGCAGAGGATCGAGAGAGTATTTGATGTGATGGGATGCTCTGAGGAGCAGAGGCTGAGTATTGCCACCTTTTTACTGGAGGGTAGAGCCCAGAGTTGGTGGAGATCTATTCAGGGCAGGCAGCCCCAGGGAGTGGAGTTGACATGGGAAAATTTTAGAAGAGAATTTCATCAGCAATATTATTCTGAGATTTATAGGGATCAGAAGAGGAGGGATTTCCTTTGTCTGACTCAGGGGAGGATGTCCGTGGCAGATTATGAAGCCACTTTTGTGGAGTTATCTCAGTTTGCTAGGGCCTTGGTGGCTGATGAGAGGGAGAGATGTCGACTATTCCAGGATGGATTGAATCTCCCTATTAAAGCCAAGACCTGTATGCAGACCTACAATAGTTACTCTGAGTTGGTGCAGGGAGCACTCAAAGCCGAGGAGATTGAAAAAGAATATATGAGTAGGAGGCAGGATAGAATGAAAAGAAGTGCTCCTAGTTATTCTTCTGCTCCGGGAGGGACTCAGCCATTTAAGAAACCCCAGAGGACTGGACAGTTTTATTCTGGGTTTAGAGCCCCTGGTGATGTGGGCAGAAGATCAGTATCTGTGTCAGCATCTAGCCCAGTTCAAAGAAAGCCTTATGGGGGTGTGCCTCAGGTTGCCACCAGCAGGGTGTCTGGTGATGTAGGGGAGCAGGGTCGTCCTTCTGGTGGAGGGAGAAATATACCCCCATGTAATGTATGTGGAAAACTTCATTTGGGAGAATGTAGAGGGGCAATAAGGGATGTTATATTTGTGGTGATCTAGGTCACCTGAAGAGAGATTGCCCTAGGAGAGGGCAGCAGGCTGGTGGGCTTCCTCAGGGGCCAGTAATGCCAAGGGGACAGCCTGGTAGGAGGGGTGATGGTAGTGTTGTGGCTTCAGCCAGTCAGGTGGGGCCTAATGTTAATCAGCCAGGAGGGTCATCCAGTATTCCGAGAGCCGAGGCCAGAGTGTTTGCCATGACCAGACAGGAGGCTCAGATTGATCCTGATGTGGTGACAGGTATGCTACCCATCGATAATCATGATGCTTATATTTTAATTGATTCTGGATCTACGCATTCATTTATCTCATGTGAGTTTGCTAAGCATCTAGTTAGAGATGTGGGCCAGTTGGGTAGTCAGTTGGTAGTATCTATGCCCGTAGGGAGGCCTTTTATAGCAGACCAAGTGTATAGAGGTTGTGATATTTCTGTGGAGTCAGAAATTAGCAGCAGATTTGATTCCTTTGAGGTTGAAAGAGTTTGATGCCATTTTGGGGATGGATTGGCTATCTGTGCATAGAGCCAGAGTAGATTGCTTAAGGAAGGAGGTGATGTTACAAACTTCTGATGATAGAGAGGTCTGTTTTGTTGGTGATAGGAGGGGGTTACCCTCAGGAGTGATTTCAGCTCTGTCAGCCAATAGAATGCTAGCAAAGAGATGTGAAGCCTATTTAGCTTGTGCAGTGAGCCTAGAGGGCAATGGTTTAGAGCTGACGAATATCCCTGTGGTAAGGGATTTTTCAGATGTATTTCCTGAGGAGCTGCCAGGGTTACCTCCTGACAGAGGATTTGATTTCAGTATAGATCTAGCCCCAGATACCAGACCAATAGCCAGGGCACCTTATAGAATGGCTCCAGTTGAATTGAAAGAATTGAAAAGTCAGTTACAAGAATTATTGGATAAAGGGTTTATTAGACCCAGTATATCACCATGGGGTGCACCAGTGTTGTTTGTGAAGAAAAAGGATGGTACCTTGAGGTTGTGTATAGACTATAGACAGTTGAACAAGGTGACCATTAGAAACAATTATCCATTGCCAAGGATCGATGATTTGTTTGATCAGCTGCAGGGGGCAGCAGTGTTTTCAAAGATTGATCTGAGATCTGGGTATCATCAATTGAGAATAAAGAATGAGGATATATCTAAACTGCTTTCAGGACCAGATATGGTCATTATGAGTTCTTGGTGATGCCATTTGGCTTGACAAATGCTCCAGCTGCTTTTATGGGTCTGATGAATCAAGTATTTCAAGAGTATCTAGATAAATTTGTGATAGTATTCATTGATGACATCTTGATTTATTCTAGAAGTAGTGAAGAGCATGAACAGCATCTGAGGACAGTTTTGCAGATATTAAGAGAAAAGCAATTATATGCAAAGTTTAGTAAAAGTGAATTTTGGCTGGATGAGGTAAAGTTCTTGGGACATGTAGTTTCAGCCGAAGGTATTATGGTAGATCCTCAAAAGATTGAAGCTATAGTAAATTGGGTATCACCTACCAATCAGACTGAGGTGAGGAGTTTCTTGGGGCTAGCAGGATATTATAGAAGATTTATAGAAAATTTCTCGATTTTGGCTTCTCCTATGACTAAGCTGCTTAGAAAGAATATCAAGTTTGATTGGTCTAATGAATGCCAGAAGAGTATGGATGAATTGAAAAAGAGATTAACCTCAGCCCCAATCCTAATACTACCTGATAGTGCCAGTGATTATGTGATCTATAGTGATGCCTCATTGAAGGGTTTGGGGTGTGTTTTAATGCAGAATGGGAAAGTAGTGGCTTATATATCTAGACAGTTGAGATCCCATGAAAAGAATTACCCCACCCATGATTTGGAGTTAGCTGCTGTTATATTTGCATTGAAGGTTTGGAGGCACTACTTGTATGGAAGAAGATGCCAGATATTTACTGATCATAAGAGCTTGAAATATATTCTGACCCAGAAGGAATTGAATTTAAGGCAGAGAAGATGGATTGAATTGATTAAAGACTATGATTGCACTATTGAGTATCACCCAGGGAAAGCTAATGTTGTGGCTGATGCCTTGAGTCGAAAGTCTATGGCCACATTGGCTTCTATCAGAACCGTACAGCTACCCTTGATGATTGAGTTAAGGAGGTTAGATGCAGAGCTAGCTGTAGAAGAATCAGGAGCCTTGTTGGCTACTTTCAGAGTGAGACCCCAAATGCTAGAAGAAATAAGAGAAGCTCAGTTGCTAGATCTACATTTGCTTAAAGCTAGAGATTTAATTCAGAGTGGGTCTCAGTCAGAGTTTTCTGTTAGAGGTGATGGAGTGTTATTATTCAAGGGCAGAGTTTGTGTGCCAGCTGTGGAATCAGTGAAAGATCAGATTTTAAGGGAAGCACATAGCTCAGCTTATTCAATGCATCCAGGTAGTACTAAGATGTATAGAACTATCAAACAGAATTACTGGTGGAATGGTATGAAAAAGGAGATAGCTGAGTATGTATCTAAGTGTTTGGTGTGTCAGCAGATTAAGGCTGAACATCAGTGTCCAGCTGGAAAGCTTCAGCCTCTGTTTGTGCCAGAGTGGAAATGGGAGCATATAACTATGGATTTCGTTGTAGGACTCCCAAAGACCAGAAGGGGCAATGATGCTATATGGGTGATAGTTGATAGATTGACTAAGTCTGCTCATTTTCTGCCTATTAAGATTGTCTTTACCTTGGATAGATTAGCAGAATTATATGTGCATGAAATTGTGAGTAGGCATGGTGTGCCAGTATCGATAGTATCAGATAGAGATCCAAGGTTCACATCTCAATTTTGGGCAGAATTACAGAAAGCTTTGGGGACTAAATTGAGGTTCAGTACAGCATTTCATCCCCAAACCGATGGTCAGTCAGAAAGAACCATCCAGACACTGGAGGATATGCTGAGAGCTTGTGTCATGGAATTTTCTGGTAGCTGGGATGATCATCTACCTTTAATAGAGTTTGCTTACAATAACAGCTACCATTCTAGCATTGATATGGCACCATATGAGGCCTTGTATGGGAGAAAATGTAGAACTCCAGTGTGTTGGGATGAGGAGGGAGAGAGAAGGCTGTTAGGCCCTGAGTTAGTGCAGCTTACAGCAGATCAAGTTAAAATTATAAGAGCTAAATTAAAGGCAGCCCAGGATAGACAGAAGAGCTATGCAGATAAAAAGCATAGAGAGGTAAAGTTTGAGGTTGGAGATAGAGTCTTTCTGAAGGTATCTCCTTGGCGAGGTATTATGAGATTTGGAAAGAAAGGCAAGTTGAGTCCCAGGTATATTGGACCCTATGAAATTCTGGAAAGAGTTGGGACACTAGCTTATAGATTGGCTTTACCTCCAGAGTTATCTCAGATTCATAATGTATTTCATGTATCAATGCTTAGGAGGTATGTGCCGGATTCCTCTCATGTGATTCAGTCTGAGACTATAGAGTTACAGGGGGATTTATCATTTGCAACAGAACCAGTGAAGATCTTGAGTAGGGAGATTAAGCAGCTCGCAGTAAAAGAATTCCATTAGTTAAGGTGCAATGGTTAAATCATCAAAAAGAGGAGGCTACATGGGAGCGAGAGGATGAGATGAGATTGAAGTACCCCCATCTATTTGAAAATATATCTAGCTAAATTTCGGGACGAAATTTCTTAAGAGGGGGAGAATTGTAACATCCTGAAAACCTTGTAATTTATGGCATTTTCATTTGAAATGAAAGTCAGAAAGTTTCAGTGAAATGTGGGTGTGTTGGCCTTTTGATAAATGTAAAGAGAAGAAATTTTGGAGTAAATAAGTATATTTCTGAATGTTAATGAGTTTGATTTAAGAAATTGAGAGACTTAAGTTTTAATGGGTTTAAATCACAAGAAAAATCAAGTTTAGTTTGAGTTTTATCCTAAAATGATGTTTTTAGTGGTTGGAGTCGACCCTAATTGGAGTGGAGTCGACTCTGGCACGGTTTTAAACTTTCGGCACGCTTTGGAGTCGACCCTGCAGAGCTGGAGTCGACCCTACTTTTCAGGAGTCGACCCCTACTTTTCTGGAGCCGACACCTATTTCTGCTGGAGCCGACTCCAAATCTGTTCGAGCCGACTCCAAGACGGCAGGTTTTTCTGAGTTAAATCTTGAGAATTTCATATTTAATCCGTTTCAAGTCCGATTTGGATGCCGTTTGAACCGTTGGATTTCTAAAATCGAGTTCTTCAAGCTGGTAAAGTCTTTTCTTAGAAATGTTACATAAAAGTATCGATTTAAGTAAAAAATGATAATCTGGGCTATAAATCGATTAAAAAAATGCTATATCAGGGGCAAAATGGGAAAAGGCTCCGATGTCAATTGCTAATTGTGTTAAGGGCAACTTGGGAAAGAAAATCTAAGGGCAAAATATCATGGTTATAAGTGAGCCACGTGTTTTCCAAAAAGCGTGCGTTAAGAGTGTTTGAGGGCAAAAGGGGAATTTGGCATGCCTTAACCCTTAAGTTTCCAATGACTTGGTCCCCAAGTCATTAGAGAAAAAGGGAAACGTGGGTTCAGCCAGAGAAAAGAAAGAAAGAAAGAAAGAGAGAAAGAAGAGGAGAAAAGAGAGAGAGAAGAAGAAGAAGAAGAAAAAGGAGGAAGAAAGAGAAAGGGAAAGGGAAGCTTGGGGTTTGTGCTCGACTCCAGGTAAGCTATAGCTTCCCTAGATCTTGTATGACTTTAGATTTTCTTAGATTATTGTATTTTGAGGTAATAGTAGAAGTAATCTTGAGTAGAGAAAGGGTGGAAGAAAATAATGAGATATTAGAGGATAGATCATGTATGCATGCATGGTTCGTGGGAAAACCTCGTGTGGAGGTAATCCTAATAGCTATCGTATCTGTATGTTGACGTAGGTCAAGAGGGTTATTCCAGGGAGCCGGAATACCAGAGTTGAGTACCAGTACCAGTCGAGGAGTAACCTACTAAGGTGAGTGGGNTCTCATCTAGCAATGAGAAGTTAATTTGAGCTAGTATAATGAGATTAATACCTAGTTATGGTATGTTATGTTTAGCAGAGTATTATGTATGTTTTAAATATGAGAAATGAGAACCTAGTATATGATAATCTGATAAATGAGTTTTGAGCATGAGTTTTAAGCATAAAGAAATAAGCAGTTTCGAGCATGAGTTTTGAGCATAAACACATAAGCATGAGTTTCGATGAGGGGATTTTTAATGTATACATGGCATATTTGCATGATAAAGCTTTACAAATGATGTATGTATCATACTGAGCATCAGGCAGCTAGGGGGCTGATCACCCTTTAGACTGTACTGTAGCATGAGCATTGCACACTACTATCGAGCCGGCACCTCCTTGCGAACAGATCGTACGATGAACCCCAGAATCAGGGGTGAGTGCGCGCTTAACCAGGCCAGTGGGGCTGGTTGTGAGCAGCCCGTGGGGGCATGAATCATAGCTCAGTGGAGCTGATTACTATATATAGCCCGTGGGGGCAGAGAGAAAACCCGAGGTTCCAGGGTTAAGGAACAAAGCACTTTGCCAGGTGAACCGCACGGGTAAGGGGTGCTATTTGTGCGGGGATCCTGTTGCTAGTCACGCACCCGATGAGAGTACACCTACAGAAGGGCGACTGTAGGGTGGTACCTCAGAGGCATTACACACACAGCCCAGCATCATGAGATTTAAAAGCATATGTTGTGATATAAAAAGGGCCAAGTGGGCCAAATAGTTATCCCGAGAGGGAGAGTTTACTTGAGATGCCAGTGGGCAAGCAGATTCCGATGGGAGTCTGGGTTGTAGATAAAGAATGCATATCTTCATATTGTAATGCATGGATTTTTATCTTAATGAGTTATCTTTCAGTGAAAAGTTATTGTAGAGTATTTTAGTACTGATATGTTATTTGAAGAATAAGCTACATTTTATTTTATCTGATATCATGTTAAAAATGTACTTTGAGTTGTACAAGCTAAATAGTATCAGCATACGATTGAAAATAAGAGGTTATGGTTCTCTATTTCTCCATAGTTAGATGGTTATCCAGTCACTGGGACTTAGGTCTCATCCCTCTATGATTTAAATGTTCTTTCAGATCAGTGAGTATTTCTGCCAGGATCACAAGACAAGCAGGACAGAACCCTTAGCTGGTGAAGCTTGCTTGGATGCAAGGGTGTATAGATGCTAGCCTTGTATATTGAGAGAATGTGGATTGATATTTGTATATTGTATATGTGTATGTGTACAGTGAGATGTAATGATGTTTTAGACCTTTTTGGATATGAATATGAGACTTATGTTTTGGAGAAAATTATGAGCATGATGTGTGCACTTATGATTTTGATGTCGATTGTGAATGTGATCTTGTAAACTGCCTGAGGAATGTCATGAAAAATATTATCTGAGCAGGTTGATGCTTAGTGTTGATTGAGTGATTGTGTATATAATTGAGATGAAAATGAAAAGTTTTTAACAGGATGTGTTTTCGTGTGTCTGCCACTTATGATAATTAGTTGGGGTTCTCTAGCTCTTTATGGAGCGCTACATAAAGACTAGTAAAACTCTATCCGATTACCACAAGTGTGCAGGTGTGCTGTCGGTGGCCCCAAAGAGGAGGGGGAGCTGACAAGTTTTGGTATCAGAGCCCTAGGTTATTAGGTCCTAGGGGAATAAGTATGAGTATGAGTCTAGGATGATTGAATGTTTATGATTATAGCTATTGAATGATGAAACTGATGTAATGAATAATGTCTTGTAGGACGATTACTACAAAGGCATCTAGAGAGACAGAGCAATCTTCAGGCAGGGATAGAAGCAAAGGTCAAAGTAGACCCAGAAGGTCAGTTAGAAGAAGTCAAATTGATAGAATGGCTTCTAGTGATTCCACCGAGCCAGTATCTAATGAGGCTAGAGTGAGGGCATCTTCAGAGCAGATGCCAGAGTCTTCTTCACAGTCTATTACCCCTGTGCCAGTAGACCCATCTCGAGTACAGACTCAGGGGCCTAGTATGTCAGAGTTGGTAGGCATGATTACTCAGGCTGTGGTAGCAGCTGTGGGTGCTAGTTCTAGCCTTCCATCTAAAAATACTGGAGGTTGTGAGGAATGTGGAAAGAGCCAGAAAGTTAGGGGCTCTGGAGTTCCAGGGAACTACTGATCCTATTCAGGCCGGGGCATGGCTGCAGAGGATCGAGAGAGTATTTGATGTGATGGGATGCTCTGAGGAGCAGAGGCTGAGTATTGCCACCTTTTTACTGGAGGGTAGAGCCCAGAGTTGGTGGAGATCTATTCAGGGCAGGCAGCCCCAGGGAGTGGAGTTGACATGGGAAAATTTTAGAAGAGAATTTCATCAGCAATATTATTCTGAGATTTATAGGGATCAGAAGAGGAGGGATTTCCTTTGTCTGACTCAGGGGAGGATGTCCGTGGCAGATTATGAAGCCACTTTTGTGGAGTTATCTCAGTTTGCTAGGGCCTTGGTGGCTGATGAGAGGGAGAGATGTCGACTATTCCAGGATGGATTGAATCTTCCTATTAAAGCCAAGACCTGTATGCAGACCTACAATAGTTACTCTGAGTTGGTGCAGGGAGCACTCAAAGCCGAGGAGATTGAAAAAGAATATATGAGTAGGAGGCAGGATAGAATGAAAAGAAGTGCTCCTAGTTATTCTTCTGCTCCGGGAGGGACTCAGCCATTTAAGAAACCCCAGAGGACTGGACAGTTTTATTCTGGGTTTAGAGCCCCTGGTGATGTGGGCAGAAGATCAGTATCTGTGTCAGCATCTAGCCCAGTTCAAAGAAAGCCTTATGGGGGTGTGCCTCAGGTTGCCACCAGCAGGGTGTCTGGTGATGTAGGGGAGCAGGGTCGTCCTTCTGGTGGAGGGAGAAATATACCTCCATGTAATGTATGTGGAAAACTTCATTTGGGAGAATAAGAGGGGCAATAAGGGATGTTATATTTGTGGTGATCTAGGTCACCTGAAGAGAGATTGCCCTAGGAGAGGGCAGCAGGCTGGTGGGCTTCCTCAGGGGCCAGTAATGCCAAGGGGACAGCCTGGTAGGAGGGGTGATGGTAGTGTTGTGGCTTCAGCCAGTCAGGTGGGGCCTAATGTTAATCAGCCAGGAGGGTCATCCAGTATTCCGAGGGCCGAGGCCAGAGTGTTTGCCATGACCAGGCAGGAGGCTCAGATTGATCCTGATGTGGTGACAGGTATGCTACCCATCGATAATCATGATGCTTATATTTTAATTGATTCTGGATCTACGCATTCATTTATCTCATGTGAGTTTGCTAAGCATCTAGTTAGAGATGTGGGCCAGTTGGGTAGTCAGTTGGTAGTATCTATGCCCGTAGGGAGGCCTTTTATAGCAGACCAAGTGTATAGAGGCTGTGATATTTCTGTGGAGGGTCAGAAATTAGCAGCAGATTTGATTCCTTTGAGGTTGAAAGAGTTTGATGCCATTTTGGGGATGGATTGGCTATCTGTGCATAGAGCCAGAGTAGATTGCTTAAGGAAGGAGGTGATGTTACAAACTTCTGATGATAGAGAGGTCTGTTTTGTTGGTGATAGGAGGGGGTTACCCTCAGGAGTGATTTCAGCTCTGTCAGCCAATAAAATGCTAGCAAAGAGATGTGAAGCCTATTTAGCTTGTGCAGTGAGCCTAGAGGGCAATGGTTTAGAGCTGACGAATATCCCTGTGGTAAGGGATTTTTCAGATGTATTTCCTGAGGAGCTGCCAGGGTTACCTCCTGACAGAGGATTTGATTTCAGTATAGATCTAGCCCCAGATACCAGACCAATAGCCAGGGCACCTTATAGAATGGCTCCAGTTGAATTGAAAGAATTGAAAAGTCAGTTACAAGAATTATTGGATAAAGGGTTTATTAGACCCAGTATATCACCATGGGGTGCACCAGTGTTGTTTGTGAAGAAAAAGGATGGTACCTTGAGGTTGTGTATAGACTATAGACAGTTGAACAAGGTGACCATTAGAAACAATTATCCATTGCCAAGGATCGATGATTTGTTTGATCAGCTGCAGGGGGCAGCAGTGTTTTCAAAGATTGATCTGAGATCTGGGTATCATCAATTGAGAATAAAGAATGAGGATATATCTTAAAACTGCTTTCAGGATTTCCAGATATGGTCATTATGAGTAGTGAAGAGCATGAACAGCATCTGAGGACAGTTTTGCAGATATTAAGAGAAAAGCAATTATATGCAAAGTTTAGTAAAAGTGAATTTTGGCTGGATGAGGTAAAGTTCTTGGGACATGTAGTTTCAGCCAAAGGTATTATGGTAGATCCTCAAAAGATTGAAGCTATAGTAAATTGGGTATCACCTACCAATCAGACTGAGGTGAGGAGTTTCTTGGGGATAGCAGGATATTATAGAAGATTTATAGAAAATTTCTCGATTTTGGCTTCTCCTATGACTAAGCTGCTTAGAAAGAATATCAAGTTTGATTGGTCTAATGAATGCCAGAAGAGTATGGATGAATTGAAAAAGAGATTAACCTCAGCCCCAATCCTAATACTACCTGATAGTGCCAGTGATTATGTGATCTATAGTGATGCCTCATTGAAGGGTTTGGGGTGTGTTTTAATGCAGAATGGGAAAGTAGTGGCTTATATATCTAGACAGTTGAGATCCCATGAAAAGAATTACCCCACCCATGATTTGGAGTTAGCTGCTGTTATATTTGCATTGAAGGTTTGGAGGCACTACTTGTATGGAAGAAGATGTCAGATATTTACTGATCATAAGAGCTTGAAATATATTCTGACCCAGAAGGAATTGAATTTAAGGCAGAGAAGATGGATTGAATTGATTAAAGACTATGATTGCACTATTGAGTATCACCCAGGGAAAGCTAATGTTGTGGCTGATGCCTTGAGTCGAAAGTCTATGGCCACATTGGCTTCTATCAGAACCGTACAGCTACCCTTGATGATTGAGTTAAGGAGGTTAGATGCAGAGCTAGCTGTAGAAGAATCAGGAGCCTTGTTGGCTACTTTCAGAGTGAGACCCCAAATGCTAGAAGAAATAAGAGAAGCTCAGTTGCTAGATCTACATTTGCTTAAAGCTAGAGATTTAATTCAGAGTGGGTCTCAGTCAGAGTTTTCTGTTAGAGGTGATGGAGTGTTATTATTCAAGGGCAGAGTTTGTGTGCCAGCTGTGGAATCAGTGAAAGATCAGATTTTAAGGGAAGCACATAGCTCAGCTTATTCAATGCATCCAGGTAGTACTAAGATGTATAGAACTATCAAACAGAATTACTGGTGGAATGGTATGAAAAAGGAGATAGCTGAGTATGTATCTAAGTGTTTGGTGTGTCAGCAGATTAAGGCTGAACATCAGTGTCCAGCTGGAAAGCTTCAGCCTCTGTTTGTGCCAGAGTGGAAATGGGAGCATATAACTATGGATTTCGTTGTAGGACTCCCAAAGACCAGAAGGGGCAATGATGCTATATGGGTGATAGTTGATAGATTGACTAAGTCTGCTCATTTTCTGCCTATTAAGATTGTCTTTACCTTGGATAGATTAGCAGAATTATATGTGCATGAAATTGTGAGTAGGCATGGTGTGCCAGTATCGATAGTATCAGATAGAGATCCAAGGTTCACATCTCAATTTTGGGCAGAATTACAGAAAGCTTTGGGGACTAAATTGAGGTTCAGTACAACATTTCATCCCCAAACCGATGGTCAGTCAGAAAGAACCATCCAGACACTGGAGGATATGCTGAGAGCTTGTGTCATGGAATTTTCTGGTAGCTGGGATGATCATCTACCTTTAATAGAGTTTGCTTACAATAACAGCTACCATTCTAGCATTGATATGGCACCATATGAGGCCTTGTATGGGAGAAAATGTAGAACTCCAGTGTGTTGGGATGAGGAGGGAGAGAGAAGGCTGTTAGGCCCTGAGTTAGTGCAGCTTACAGCAGATCAAGTTAAAATTATAAGAGCTAAATTAAAGGCAGCCCAGGATAGACAGAAGAGCTATGCAGATAAAAAGCATAGAGAGGTAAAGTTTGAGGTTGGAGATAGAGTCTTTCTGAAGGTATCTCCTTGGCGAGGTATTATGAGATTTGGAAAGAAAGGCAAGTTGAGTCCCAGGTATATTGGACCCTATGAAATTCTGGAAAGAGTTGGGACACTAGCTTATAGATTGGCTTTACCTCCAGAGTTATCTCAGATTCATAATGTATTTCATGTATCAATGCTTAGGAGGTATGTGCCGGATTCCTCTCATGTGATTCAGTCTGAGACTATAGAGTTACAGGGGGATTTATCATTTGCAACAGAACCAGTGAAGATCTTGAGTAGGGAGATTAAGCAGCTCCGCAGTAAAAGAATTCCATTAGTTAAGGTGCAATGGTTAAATCATCAAAAAGAGGAGGCTACATGGGAGCGAGAGGATGAGATGAGATTGAAGTACCCCCATCTATTTGAAAATATATCTAGCTAAATTTCGGGGACGAAATTTCTTAAGAGGGGGAGAATTGTAACATCCTGAAAACCTTGTAATTTATGGCATTTTCATTTGAAATGAAAGTCAGAAAGTTTCAGTGAAATGTGGGTGTGTTGGCCTTTTGATAAATGTAAAGAGAAGAAATTTTGGAGTAAATAAGTATATTTCTGAATGTTAATGAGTTTGATTTAAGAAATTGAGAGACTTAAGTTTTAATGGGTTTAAATCACAAGAAAAATCAAGTTTAGTTTGAGTTTTATCCTGAAATGATGTTTTTAGTGGTTGGAGTCGATACTATTTGGAGTGGAGTCGACTCTGGCACGGTTTTAAACTTTCGGCACGCTTTGGAGTCGACACCTGCAGAGGTGGAGTCGCTGCACTCTGCTACTCTACTTTCTGGAGTCGACACCTACTTTTCTGGAGTCGACACCTACTTTTCTGGAGTTGACACCTATTTTTGCTGGAGCCGACTCCAAATCTGTTGGAGCCGACTCCAAGACGGCAGGTTTTTCTGAGTTAAATCTTGAGAATTTCATATTTATCCGTTTCAAGTCCGATTTGGATGCCGTTTGAACCGTTGGATTTCTAAAATCGAGTTCTTCAAGCTGGTAAAGTCTTTTCTTAGAAATGTTACATAAAAGTATCGATTTAAGTGAAAAATGATAATCTGGGCTATAAATCGATTAAAAAAATGCTATATCAGGGGCAAAATGGGAAAAGGCTCCGATGTCAATTGCTAATTGTGTTAAGGGCAACTTGGAAAGAAAATCTAAGGGCAAAATATCATGGTTATAAGTGAGCCACGTGTTTTCTAAAAAGCGTGCATTAAGAGTGTTTGAGGGTAAAAGGGGAATTTGGCATGCCTTAACCCTTAAGTTTCCCATGACTTGGTCCCCAAGTCATTAGAGAAAAGGGAAAACGTGGGTTCAGCCAGAGAAAAGAAAGAAAGAAAGAAGAGAGAAAGAAGAGGAGAAAAGAGAGGAAGAGGAAAAAGAAGGAGGAAGAAAGAGGAAGGGAAAGGGAAGCTTGGGGTTTGTACTCGACTCCAGGTAAGCTATAGCTTCCCTAGATCTTGCATGACTTTAGATTTTCTTAGATTATTATATTTTGAGGTAATAGTAGAAGAAATCTTGAGTAGAGGGTTATTCCAGGGAGACGGAATACCAGAGTTAAGTACCAGTCGAGGAGTAACCTACTAAGGTGAGTGGGTTTCTCATCTAGCAATGAGAAGTTAATTTGAGCTAGTATAATGAGATTAATACCTAGTTGTGGTATGTTATGTTTAGGAGAGTATTATGTATGTTTTAAATATGAGAAATGAGAACCTAGTATATGATATTCTGATAAATGAGTTTTGAGCATGAGTTTTAAGCATAAAGAAATAAGCATGAGTTTCGAGCATGAGTTTTGAGCATAAACACATAAGCATGAGTTTCGATGAGGGGATTTTTAATGTATACATGGCATATTTGCATGATAAAGCTTTACAAATGATGTATGTATCATACTGAGCATCAGGCAGCTATGGGGCTGATCACCCTTTAGACTGTACTGTAGCATGAGCATTGCACACTACTATCGAGCCGGCACCTCCTTGCGAACAGATCGTACGATGAACCCCAGAATCAGGGGTGAGTGCATGCTTAACCAGGCCAGTGGGGCTGGTTGTGAGCAGCCCGTGGGGGCATGAATCATAGCTCAGTGGAGCTGATTACTATATATAGCCCCTGGGGGCAGAGAGAAAACCCGAGGTTCCAGGGTTAAGGAACAAAGCACTTTGCCTGGGTGAACCGCACGGGTAAGGGGTGCTATTTGTGCGGGGATCCTGTTGCTAGTCACGCACCCGATGAGAGTACACCTATGGAAGGGCGACTGTAGGGTGGTACCTCAGAGGCATTACACACACAGCCCAGCATCATGAGATTTAAAAGCATATGTTGTGATATAAAAAGGGCCAGTGGGCCAAGTAGTTATCCCGAGAGGGAGAGTTTACTTGAGATGCCAGTGGGCAAGCAGATTTCGGTGGGAGTCTAAGAATTTAATAAAGAAGTCTGTTGTAGATAAAGAATGCATATTTTTATATTGTAATGCATGGATTTTTATCTTAATGAGTTATCTTTCAGTGAAAAGTTATTGTAGAGTATTTCAGTACTGATATGTTATTTGAAGAATAAGCTACATTTTATTTTATCTGATATCATGTTAAAAATGTACTTTGAGTTGTACAAGCTAAATAGTATCAGCATACGATTGAAAATAAGAGGTTATGGTTCTCTATTTCTCCATAGTTAGATGGTTATCCAGTCACTGGGACTTAGGTCTCATCCCTCTATGATTTAAATATTCTTTCAGATCAGTGAGTATTTCTGCCAGGATCACAAGATAGCAGGACAGAACCCTTAGCTGGTGAAGCTTGCTTGGATGCAAGGGTGTATAGATGCTAGCCTTGTATATTGAGATAATGTGGTTTGATATTTGTATATTGTATATGTGTATGTGTACAGTGAGATGTAATGATGTTTTAGACCTTTTTGGATATGAATATGAGACTTATGTTTTGGAGAAAATTATGAGCATGATGTGTGCACTTATGATTTTGATGTCGATTGTGAATGTGATCTTGTAAACTGCCTGAGGAATGTCATGAAAAATATTATCTGAGCAGGTTGATGCTTAGTGTTGATTGAGTGATTTGTGTATATAATTGAGATGAAAATAAAAGTTTTTAATAGGATGTGTTTTCGTGTGTGTCTGCCACTTATGATAATTAGTTGGGGTTCTCTAGTTCTTTATGGAGCGCTACATAAAGACTAGTAAAACTCTATCCGATTACCACAAGTGTGCAGGTGTGCTGTCGGTGGCCCCAAAGAGGAGGGGGAGCTGACAACACCAGTCTAGCGTGAGTCAAGCCCAACATATCAGAATACAAATCTGAGATAGAACCGTAGGACATAAGACTCCCGGCCGCCAGAGCTATGAACCAGAGTGATGGGCAACCCATGAAGCAACCCAGTCAGCCGCTGAATTGGCTTCGTGGTAAATATGGCGAACCTGAACACTATGGGCTTGCTGGAACATTGTTCGGATGTCGCATAACAAAGGGTTGGTAGGCATAGGATCGCCGGAGTCCTGCTAGAGCCAGCGCACCACGATAATAGAGTCCCCCTCGATGATAAGCCGGCGAATGCCCAGAGTACAGATAGCATGAGAAATGCCAGCCCACGCCGCATATAACTCAGCTAGCGGCACTGACAGGTCAAGAGAACCAAAACCACCAGCCGCAATCATCACCCCATCCGATCCACAAATCACAAAACCTGAACCAGCCAAGCGGTTTTGAACACTGCCGTCAAAGTTGATTTTGACAGACCCTAGTGGGGGGAGTTCCCAGGAGATAAAGACCGTACACCGGTGCACTGCCGAGGCAGCAGGGGAATCCCAGATACTTGGTCTATCATTATCATGCCTGACTGGTGGAGCATATACTCAGCATAGAGGGATAGAGCTGTCCTAAGAATCTTATGGGGAGGGTCCCGCACATCCGAAAAAATATGTCTATTCCGAGAAAGCCACACCTCATGAACAATATAAGCAGCCATAGAGCAAAGTCGACGGTTGCCCCTCTGCTCAACCTGCCGAATCACCCGCATAAAAGAAGTGCAACCAGGGCCACTGCTATCACCCCAGGACTGATAGCCAGCTATCTGCCAAACCCTTCTGGCTCTAGCACAAGAAAAAATAGCATTATCCACAGTCTCCTCCTCCAGCCCGCATAAAGGGCACGTAGGTTGGATCAACATGCCTCTACCCAAGAGTAGAGAGCAAGTGGGAAGGCAGTCCCAAGCCAGCTTCCAAATGAACAGCCGCACTCTATGGTGAATGGGAAGCTTCCAAATCCAAATATATGCATCCATTGTCTAGACTGTAGCCTGTACTCCTGTATAAGATCCCTAACCAGAGCGCGAGACATGAAGGATCTGTTCCATAGTCTGATATCCGATGCACAGTCCGCAACTAGAGGGATGGAAAGAATACGCCGGGATAGCTCCTCCCCGAAGAGAGCAGCAACGCGGGAGGTATGCCAGGCTGTGCGGTCCTGAGCAATTAAGTCAGCAACTCTCATGCCACTAGTAATGTTAGTGCTCACAAAGGTAGGCCAACGGAACAATGGTAGATCAGCCAACCACGTATCCCTAAGCACATCAACAGAGGCTCCATCTCCAATCATCCATGAGACATGAGATAACATAGTTGGAGCATGACGACACACCTCTTTCCAAAAAAAGGAATAGGCACGAGTAGACTGGGAAGACGTATAAGAGGTCCAATCACCATACTTCGCATGCATAAACGAGCTCCATAAGTAATCTGGATCAAGAAGAAATCTCATAGCATGCCTAGCAGTCAGAGCTTCCCTTCTCACAGTGAGTGACTGGATCCCAAGTCCTCCCTCCGAAACCGGCATACAAACAATATCCCAAGCCATCAAGTGAATACCATGACCATCCTGCATAGATCCCCAAAGGAAGTCTCTGAACCATCTCTCCATCCGTCTCAAGCAAGTCACCGGAATGGTAGCATTAGATAGAATGTAGATAGGAAGAGATGTGAGCACAGAGCGAATAAGGGTAAGCCTGGCCATCATAGATAACCCAGAGACCTGCCACCCATCCAAACGAGCGTGGACTCGGCACTCAAGATCAAGGAAATCAGAACAGCGTGGCCGTCTCCCCGTGATAGGAATACCCAGATAAGATAGCCGATCAGACTAAGTAGAGATCCCTAATATTCGCTTAATGGTCTGCCTCAAAGAAGGGTTGGTCTTCGGACTAAAGCAAATCATGGATTATCTAGATTAACTTTCTGTCCAGAAGCCCTGCAGTAAGACTGAATCACTGAAGCAAAAGCTGTAGCATTGCTAACAGTGGCCCTCCCTAGTAGAATACAATCATCAGCAAAAAGCAGGTGAGATAGCGAGGGCCCGTGGGGACCCACACTATAAGGAACAATAGCAGAGGCCTGATGAGCCTGATGTAGAGCCCTAGAAAGAGCATCAGCTGAAAGAATGAACAAGAAGGGTGAGAGAGGGCAGCCCTGCCTGAGACCAACAGCAGAATGAAAGTAGTCTGTCTGGCCACCATTGATAATGATAGAAAAGGATGGCTGCTGGATACAGGCCCTAATCCAGGCAATAAAAGACTCAGCAAACCGAAATTCCTGGAGAGCTCTATAAAGGAACTCCCACTTCACTCTATCATAAGCTCTTTCCATGTCCATCTTTATAGCCATCAAGCAGTATCGAGAAGGCGCTCTGTGGAGGTCATGCATCACAACTTTAAGTGGATTGCACCTTCATGACGTACCAACAATCTTATCGATATCAATGCTTCAAGTTGCAAGTAAGAAAATAATATTTTTTTTCCCATTAATAATCCAGTTTTTGCTCAAAGGATATGCAGACCACCAGACGTTCCACTAACCTCAAGAACCATGCATCTGCCACTTAGAGCAAGCTACCTATGGGATCAAACATGGTTTTTGCGCGCACATTCATCAACCAGTTCAGATGTGTCATTCTTGATGTTTGTTTCATCAAGTGCTGTCATAGTTTACTCCCTTCACCTGACAATCTCTCCAACTGCACTGTTATCACATTGTTCAGCAACATGTGATGTTTGGAGATGATGCTTTCACTTTTTTCCCATCAAGGAGTGCCTACAGTATCGGTCTTAGATGAAGAAATTTGGCCTTCTTCAATCAAAGCTTTTTCCTAATGGCAACTGCCAGACCTGATTCAGTATCATCAGCTCATCGGTGGTCTCATTTACTTGACCATCTCTCACCTTGATTATGTTGTGTTTTTGCTACCTTTTTGGGAACATTACTTGCTCATTCTCCTCATCTTCTGCATCCACCTAGAGCTTCATGCATGTATTAACATTGACCAGGTTATGATTTCACTAATTAGTAGGCTAATCTACGACTGACCTTGACATCCATCATAATATTACCATCTCCTAAAAGAGCAAGTAGCAGCAAATATGATTTGTTGCCACCTCGACGACAAGGCTGAGCATCCTGGAATCTCTTATTTTGTTGCAGCAATTTGGCTTCATGAAGTACTCTTCAATATGCACATCTGTGTCCTACTTCTCTTTATTGTCACAATGGGTATACATATCCAATCTTTCAATATCACAAGAACCATTTTAAGAATTCCATATTAGCTGTCACTTTTTCTCTCTCTTGGCCCCCTCTCTCCTTCTACACATGCATTTATGGGCTTTTCCCCTCACTTTTCGTGATGTCATATGTTATTCAATTTACATGTTTTTTTCAAGTTTTGATTTCAACATTTTGATGGAAAAATAACATACACAAGATGAAACTACGTACAATAAATTATATGCTTAGCCAAGTCTAATGGTCGTTATAAGCCACATATGAATACTTAACGCCCATTTGGGACCAGAGCACCACAATCTGCACAAAAGCAGTTATCCCTTGCTTGCAATAACTCCTTCAATTTTGCTACACTATCTGTCCAAAGAACATAACTGCTATAATTGAAATCCATCCAAGGTGTTCTAAGTTAAGTGGACTCTAAAAACAGAAAATGTAGACATCCATTGAATCATCACATTAAGCCTTAAGAACTTCATGTATGCCAATTATGAAGTACAAGAACATAATACATAAAAAACTCCTTATTTAAGGGATTATTATATTATTATTTTGTGGGGGGGTTGTTCACAAACATCATGGCTAAATTTTATTTTTGTGGATGGAACCTATGTTTGAGCACGTGCACATGACAATGTTTTGCTACCCTTGAGACTATTGCCACATAAGGCTTCATGGCATGCTGCTAAACAACTGATACAATTTAAAGAATTCACTATGGACTAGGTGAGCATCGATCAACAAAATAAGTCAAAAGCAAACATAACAACGATATGAAGTGTCACGCCTTAGACCTATAGGTGGATTTAGAGATGGTAATCCACCGCATGTCAAACATGCAAGGCATTCAAATATAACACAACATAAGGATATAATAATTACAATACCATTCAAGTCAAGATATCTTTAATACAAGCCCAATCAAATAGGATTTAAAACTTTAAGCTAAAATACACAAGATCAATATCCGAAGTTACATCAAAATTTGGGCTTGAAGTCCCATTCTATCTCCTTTCTTCGTCCATATCAGTTCTGCGGCTCTGAAAAATATTGTAAGATTTAAATGAGATCACACTCAGTAAGTAAGCCTACAATAGTATATTATAGCCAATTTTACATTTATAGTAAATCAAGTTTTCACATATGAAACACTTGTCAAGCTTCCAAATCTTCAAATACATATTTAAACATATACTAAATCTAAGCACATTTATAAAATGATTTTGGAAGCATAATCATGTAATAATTCTGAAATATGCAATGCAATCAAACCCACTGTATCGATATAATTATCAATTTTTGTGTCCCACGGCCCTACATTATATCCGTAAACATCCCACTGGTATATCACTCTTAAATTTCTTCTAAGAGAAAGGGTTCTGGTACCAGCGTCATGCCATATATCATAATCTATCACAATCTACAGATGTGTATCCTCCACATATTCTCCCTGTGGAGGTGGGTTCCGTATCTCTTGACATATCACATCACATTATAGAGAACCGCAACGACACAATAGCATATTCTCATTATCATAATTATGTATTGCATGTAACATATCATGTATCATCACAAGCATAAGCTTCTCACATATACAGTGGTTTGAAAATTAACAATTGCATATATCTATATCAAATAGTACCAATATATTTTGCAAAGTCAAAGTAATCATATCCTTCATTATTCACACACACACATATATATATATAAAGCCATTACTTTGCAAATATTAGCAGTTGCATATACCATAACAAATAATGAATAGCATCCTCATGGTACTATTTAATAATCTCAAAATAGCCAAGTCAAATACCATAATTCCATTCTTTCTCATTTCATAAATTAATACAGCTATAATTTCAAAATTTACATATTAAATAATTAATGAAATCATAATAATTGACTTACTTACCTCAACACACTAATCCCAAAATGTAAATCGATTATTTGAACTTCTGGGTACCTACATCATTATTTTATACAATTAAATCTCTAAAATTGGAATGACAAAGTGTTCCCTAAATTCTATCCAATCTAATCCTGGGCCTAACTTGGAGCTTAAATATCTTCAAGAATAACAGTCCAAATGAAAAAATAAACTTCCCCCAAAAAACTAGAATCAAAGCTGATCCAAACATCACCATCTTTTTATTAGGTCCGATCCGATTTGGGCCCAAAAATCAGCCCATAAGGGGTTCACTGGGCTGGGCCGAACCTAGGCCCAATCCCTCCTCTTCTTTCTTCTCCCCTGTTCTCCCATGGTTCACCCGAACCAGGGGATGCCCGTGCCGTGGCCAGGGTCGCCGTTGGCCTCTCCATAGGACTGCTCGGCCATCAGCGACTGGCTTAGAGCCGGTCGCCGCCACGGCCTTCCTCTTTCTCTTTCTCTCTTCTTCTTTTTTCTTCACTCTCTCCTTCATCCCGCAGCATCCCTCACTGTGCCGGTGGCACGATCGGTCACCACCGATCGGTTGGACCCCCACCGAACGCTCGCCTAGCGCTGGTGGGCGCTGCCATCTGCATTCCAGGCCCGGCGAGGCAGCAGGCGCCACCGAGCCTAAACCAATGCGAGAGCTGCCGGTTCGGCTCTCGCTTTGGAAAAGGGCCGTCATGGCCCTCTCCTCCCTCTCTCCTTTGCCCGGGGTTCGGCTAGCCGCCGATGACCGGCCCCTTGCCGGTCACCGCCATTGGCTACCCCCTCTTCATGGATTCATTTGAACCCATGCTCATTGGTCACCGGCCACCACCGGCCCTTCTCTGATCAAGTGGCCCGCACCGAACCTTGCCTGGCGTTAGTCGGGACCACCGCCATGGCCGAACGAGCCGGCGTGCTCATTTGGCCGCGCCAAGGCCATCGCGACATCGGCTGCCTAGCTGGCCTTGCGCAGCCGCCGGGGCCCCAATAGCTCCAATGCCACCAGCGGGGCCGGTGGCTCACTAGCGAAACTCTTCATCAATCATCAGCGATACAGGACTAACTTAGGGAAATCCATGTTGAGGGGTGATGAAAGGAAGTGCCAAACATCACACAGCTAGGGAAGACAAATAAGGTTCACCCTCTGCTAATAAGCTGATGGAAGAGGTGAGGGTGATGCCTTCTCGCGCAAGCAACGCACGGCTCGGGAAGAGGGCAAAGACTCTTCCCCTCCCGCACACGATCAACGCTTGATTTTTCTCTCTCTCTCTCTCTTTTTATTTGGCTTCGGTCCAAGTTGGTCAAATGGACCCAGCTTGGGTCGGGTCTCACATGAAGAGATCTAAGAGGAAAAATTTGATTAGCTTGTTCAGATTTTGTCATTTTGGACAAGTGAGGAGTTTTGGCTTACATCTTTAAGTGCTTTGGGACCTTAAGTCATGCATTTGGGAACAATATAACAAAGGATCGGATAGCCAACTAATTTTGTTGCTATGATGTGATGTACTGAATGCCCTTAAAAATAAAGCTGATCAGATATTGACTGGGATCGGTTCAGTCTAAGCCACATACTACCTGTGATAATCCTCCCCATTCAACTACTGACATCCATGTCTGTACAGTCCATAAGAAACCCTACATAGGAAAGACTTAACTACTGACAGCATATTTTTCGATTTATGATGTCCTTTTCACCTCCTAGTAAGTTATGATTAGTTTTAACTTTTAACAGAATGTTGAAGGAGAGTGATTTATTGACTGACTTCTGAAACTAATTTTACCCCTAGTGTTCCTCTCTATCATCAAATATAAATAGCAAAGATCATCCCAAGTGTTCCCAAACTAACCTGGACAATAATTAATAAGTAAGATAATGTAATGTAGCATCTTGCATTCTTCAATATGATAGCTTCTCCCACTTCCATTAGCAAGATTCCCTAATAAAAGATCAATGCTACCTGAAAACCTATGATTAGTTGGCAGTTTCTGACAACAGTGATACTCATTCAAATTACCTTTACATCACCACATATTTGTTCAACTAAATTTTTGTCCATGAAAACATCAGTTTCCCATGAAAAATAACTGCAGGGGATAATCATTTGTGCACCTGGGGAAGCTTTCTCCTGCTTGCTCATTGCTCCTATAGCAAACCTTGATAATCAAACAAAGCTCACCTTGATCTGCATTTCAGCAAACAGAAAGAAGTTAACAGAGTAGGAGAGGAATTCAAGCATATGAGAACGTTTCTCTCTACCAGTCTATGATGTTCGTACCATTGAAGGCAAAAGAAGGATGTTCTACTGCGTTTTCTTATTTGAAAAACATTAAGAAATTTCTTGCTCAAAATGAAGAATTAGCTCAGATTTCCAGGGACACAACCTTATTTGAGAATAGTTATACAATTCATCCAACAAAACATACAATATTAGGACAGTCATCATAAAAATGTACATCCAAGCAGCCTAGCGGGTGGCATTTGAACAACCTGGATGCTTCTCGGTCAAAAATATTGCCATTTAGGCTAATTCCGAGGTAAGCTTAAAACAAGAATTTACAACACCATTCTAACTAGCCTATATGTAATTTCTTATTAGTAAATAAAATGAATAACATATAAAAAAACATGAGAATCATCAACAAAACACTGCCCTTTGCATTAGAGATTGACAAATATATAGAAAAGAATTCGTGCCCGAATGCGTCCCCCAGCAATCAAGTTATTGCTAATCTTTGCCAACAAAATCGATCAAGATGAAATCTTTTTGGAATAACTCGAGAGAAAAAGAGGATTAAGGATCGAGACTGAAAAGAAGAACCAAAAAAATAAAATCGATCCTTTTCAAGAATCACCAGAGATGGATGATATCCAACTGAACAGCTTAAACGAATTCTTTGCATAATGGGACCACGTACCAACAAAATCGAAATTTTGAAAAAAATAGAACAGATTTTAAGAGATCAAAGATCGCATACACCCACTGAAATCCTTAATCGGTGCTATGAAAGCACCCGAGCTGGCAAGTTTCTGAAATGGGGCTCGATCTTACCTGAAATTTTTCTGACGAAGGTGCGATCGAAGTCTTCGCAGAGCTTCGACGAATAAAGCCTTTGGCCCGATTTCTAAAGCAAGGTGCGCATTTAATATTCAAGAAAACAATTGGGGAATGGTGTGGGATTCTCATCCATATAAGCGCTGGGAATGCTGTAGGTAGACGAAGGGAGAGATATGGGTAAGGTAGAGCACAACTCTTTATATATATATATATATATATATATATATATATATATATATATATATATAGACAAATGATTATACTACTCAGGCCAGATAAATTAGAAAATAGAATTTATTTTAGTATAATAGAACATACGTAGAGTAAGCTTCCTTGTAAATATGATAGATTTGGAATTACCGATAGACCAAATATCATGAAGCAGAGGATTAGTAGGAATATATATGAGCATGGCAGTCAGTCCTGCCTCGGATGACAGTTAGAGAATTCTCTTAATGAAGAGGTTGTGACCATGAAGGATGCATAGGAAATATCAGCCCAAGCAGCATCAATCTCGGTGATAAGTCTAATTATTATCCCAATTTAATCATTATAATAAAATTAATTACTTTGAATTTATTAAGAATTAATATTTTTTAAGGATGTTTACAGAAAAAGAGCTTTAAATAGAAAGAGCTCAATTTTTGAAGTCCAACGATACAGACGGCACTCAAATTAGGATTCGTTTGCCTAAAAATGAAGAAAGAGATGATTTTGCATGATTTGTGCAAACTAAGGCAGATGATGTTGAACGGATGGCTGAAAATTTTTTCACGATATCTGAATGATCTTGAGCTCCCGATTGACTCCAACTTTGAGGAGGAAACCCTAGACAAGCTTTATAAAAGGAGGACCTCAGGAAGTAGTTGGGAAAGAGTTTTCTTCTAGGTTCTTTTTATTTTTTTTATTTAGACCATTGTATTTAGACATGTGAGAAAAAATTATGGAGAAAATGATAGCAATACACGGCTAGATTCCTTCAACTTAGAATGATGATAAAACCTGTAACCAAGTTATATCTTTTTATTTTTAATTTCTATGCAATAAAAATCATATTCTTCTTTCATATATCTTTTGAATTATTTTTCTGATCGAAGTTTTGATCTAGCATACACGGCCTATATCCTCTATCGACGTGCAGTGATCTCAGGATATGGTACGTGCCTAAGAGAGATAGATCGTAGTATGATAGTTTAGACCTCTACATTGCAAATAATTAGATAGTTTATTCTCTAAGTAGATGTGCGTGATCTTCTGATACGGTCTGTGCCTGATAAGAAATAAATTATTCTAATTTTAATTTTACAAAAATTATTACTATTGCAATATAAAAAAATAAAATCTATTTGCATGGTGGATTCAAATTCCTGGGTTGCTTCTTTTGCTATCTTAATTTTGTTAATTAATTAGTTGTTATTTTTTAATAACCACTATTTTAAATATAATCATCTACAATTAATTTTCTTTATTTCTTTCATGAAATAATTGCCCTTGATCCATACGATCCCGATTCATCACTAGCTATAGTAGTGAGTAGGTTTTATTTTTAACTGCTAACAACAGCGATGTTGCCAGGGATCCAGGCACGATTAGTTCAGAATTTTTTTAAAAAATAATTATCATAATTTTTAAAAATTTTATTCTTATTTTATTTTTTTATTCTCTCTTATGTTTCATTATTATTCATGCTTCTATATAAAAAAGGAATAAAAAAAAATTTCTTTTTTTGAATAGTTATTGCTCTCTTTATTTTATTATTTTTTAGTTACCTTAATTGTTAGATTTTCTTATTTTCTTTTTAACATAAAAAATACTTTCCTTTTTATCATAAATCCACTTTTAATCTAATCAACTTTTCCTTTTAATTAACTTACCTTAAAAGAACCTAAAGAAAACCCTAAGACACTTTCCATAAAACATAATTAATTTAAGGAAACAAAATAATAATAATAATAATAATAATAATAAATATAAAAAAAAAAAAAAATATTTTATTTCTATGCTTAGATTGACTTAGGTAAATTTTTTTCTACAAAACTCAAAATTTTTTCGTTGACACCTCATAATTTATTAGAAAATTAGAAACTTAATCACAAAAATCTAAAAAAATAATTAGATTAATTTTGTTTGATAACTTCATGAGTTTAATATCTGCTTATTGTATAGCATTTTATAATTAACTTTAAGGGCACAAACCCCTAATCAAGATAAGGTCGGGAGTTAATTCCTTGGCCCATAAACCACATCCTTCATTTTATATTAATCCAAGCCTTTAACTCTAAAATTAACTTAACGTCAGCCCCTAAGGAACTCGAGCTCAATATGACAAGGCACCCAAAAGAGTTGGATTGGATCGAGATTGACTGATTAACTAGTATCTAAAAAAGGGAAGGAAAATGGTTATTTAATTGGTTCCGTTCGTTTACCTAGCAAGCAACGGGGACCCACTGACCTTACCCTTAACTAGCTAGTTGATTAGCTAATTTTTAACTTGGAGGGCTCAGAGACGGTTTTGAAAGTTAGGAGCTGTCTAGATCTAGGTGGTTAAGCATAGAGTAGAGAGTCAAATCTTTATTAACTTGATTGCTAATAATTATTAAATCCTAACTAAAGTATTCTTTATTGCTCTTAGTTCTAGGAATCTTTTAGGATATTTTCTTTAGAATCTTCTCCTTCTCTTTTATTACATTAGTTAAAAAAAAGAGAACTAAATTATTATTTGCTTTAGAGTATATTGGTAGAGTGTATGCTTGGTCGCCGATCGTTACAACCCAACCTCATACCCTTGGATTCTGAAATAAAGAGAATTTATAGAGCAAACAGAGCATGCATTATGGATCTTAATCAAGAAAATAATCCACCACATTAATTGAAGGAGTACTTCACCCCTTCACAATATACATATTTACCATGCATACAAGTATCCCTAGTAGAGGTTGTCCAATATGAAATTAAGTCCAGTGTAATTCAAATGTTACCAGCTTTCCATGAACTTACAAATGAAGATCCTTACAAACACTTAGATGAATTCTTAAAAATTTGCTCAACTGTCAAGATTCAAAATTTCTCGATGAGACACTTAGGCTTAAGTTATTTCCTTTCTCCCTAAAAGATAGAGCCAAGTATTGGTTAAAGTCACTAACGCTGCTATAATTTCAACTTGGGATCAACTTTAGAGAGAATTTCTTAAGAAATACTTTCCTATAGGAAAAACAAATCAAATCAGAAATGTGGGAGAGATAAAAAGAATTAACTAGGAAAATGCAATACCTAAATGGCATTTAGTTCAATATTTTTATGATGGATTGTCAGAAAGGCACTGGCAAATGGTGGATGCCTCATGTAGAGGAACATTTATGCTTAAAAATGAACATGAGGCATGGCAATTTTTGGAAACTCTAAGTGAAAATTCCTTGCACCACATGTTTGCTGCCCATAAAGATCCTTCCACAGAACCTAAGAGAGGTGGAATATACAACTAATGTCAGTCTATAGACATCTATATCAAAATTGATGAACTATCTCAAAAACTTGAATGAATTCTATAAGTTAGAAACACATCTTCCCCATCTACTCAATTACATGAGGTTTGTATAATCTGTTCAAGTCCGACCCATTCTATAGGGGAATGTCCAGCCGCATACTAATTTTCTGAGCTTATTCAAAGCAAGCCCACCAAGCCCAAACCCGAATGGCTCCTAGACCAGAAAATGATCCATATTCGAATACTTACAATCCTAGCTGGCGAAATCACCCAAATTTTTTATGAAACCCCAACCTATAATCAGTCCAACATCAATTAGACCTAACCATCAGGAGACCCAATTTATAAGTACGTCGTATTCCTAATATCTAAGTGCTCCTCAACGTCCACCAAATAATTATGATCCTACTTTCGAAAAGAAGGTGTTATAAGCATTGAAAGGGTTAGAAATGAATACTCAACTTCTTCACTCACACATACAATCTATTGCAAAACTAGAAACCCATATAGGTCAATTAGCCACAACATGCAGTGAAAGAGAATGGGGTAAACTACCGAGTCAGTTCGAAGCTAATCCTAGGGACCTAAACATCCAAGGATCAAAACAAAGAACCCAGATTAACCAACTAAGTGTTATTCATACATTAAGATCTGAAAAATAAATAGACAACTAGGTGGGTACATATAAAGAAAAAGAATTAGAAGTTCCATCACTCGAACAACTTATTAAGCTGGGTCAGCCCGAAATACTTGAGGTATCAGAGTTTGATATAATGCCCAACCCACCAGCTGAGCCCATGTCAGAAGGAGATAAACCAAAAATTAGGGTTGTAGCACCATTCCCAAATAGACTTAAGCCTAATCAAAATTCAGCCCAATTCGATAAGATTTTGGAGGTCTTTAAGCAAGTTAAAGTGAACATCCCTTTATTGGAAATGATCCAACAGGTCCCAACCTATGCCAAATTTCTTAAGGATCTATGTACCAAAAAGAAGACCACCAATGTGCCCAAGAGAGCCTTTTTGGCAACCAGTGTGAGATCTTACCTATCAAACCATATGCCAGTAAAATACAAAGATTCAGGGTTGCTCACTATTTCATGCATTATGGGGAACACCCTCATAAATAGGGTTATATTAGACTTAAGGGTAAATGTTAATATTGTCATACTCTGTATATGAGCAACTAGGGTTGGGAGAACTAAAGCCTACAGAAATCATCCTACAACTAGCAGATCACTCTTTGAAAGTACCCAAGAGAATAGTAGAGGATGTATTGATTAAAGTTGGTAACTTTATCTATCCGGTGAACTTTGTGATTTTAGAAACTAAGACGGTGACAAACCCAAAGAGCCACATCCCAATAATTTTAGGTAGACCATTTTTAGCCACAACTAATGCCCTAATTAATTGCCAAAATGGATTAATGAAACTTTTCTTTGGGAATATATCAATTGATCTTAATATTTTCAATCTTACCAATACACATCAAACGAGCGACTCAAATTATGTTCAGGTTACTGTTTGTGATCCAATTGACCTTAGTGACGAAGAGTTTGACCTAAAAATCTGTATAAATCAAGATGGGGAGCAAATTAATGAGGTTGCTATAATTGATGAAAAATCAAGATGAGAACTTCCAATTGAACCACTAGAGAAGGTACCGAACCATTACCCAAACTATCAATAAAGGAGGCATTCAAATTAGAATTGAAATCACTTTCCAAGCATTTCAACTATGCATACCTAGGTCCATCAGAAACTCTGCATGTGATTATTTCAATCGACCTAAATTCCTCACAAGAAGGAAAACTATTGAATAAGAATAAAGAAGCGTTAGGATGGACCATGGCTAACATAAAAGGGATTAGCCCCTCGATCGTTCAACATAGGATTCACTTAAGGGAGAAAACTAAGCCTATAAGAGACCCCCAAAGAAAACTTAAACCAACCATGAAGAAAGTAGTAAGGAAAGAGATCATCAAACTCCTTGATAATGGTAATCAAAGTGAGCCATGATATCTGGCTGAAGACGTTAAACTTAGCGCTTTTTGGGAGGCAACCCAAAATTTTTATGTTCTAACCTTTATTTTAGTGATTCTTATTTTTAGGAATAAGAGACTACTCCGCAAAGTTACTCCTAACATTACACGAGGCATATCTCGTCCAGGTGGTGTTTCTCCTTGTTTTATTTTCCTTACTTCATTGAAGACAATGAGAATTAAGTTGAGGGTAAGAGAAACCTTTTGAAAAATATTTTAAAAATACCTTGGCATTTTTTTAAAAATTTAAATTTTTTATAAATCATATGCTATGAAAGAAATTCTTGAGCAAAATTGACTAGGAAAATGTAATAGAGTTAGAAAGTATTGGCTAATTACTGTAGAGAGCCAAGGAGTAAACTAGCTGGTTAGACTTTTAATAACATACTTAGGTCATCTAAAGGCTATTAGCACTTTCATTGCACATGCATACTGACGAAGTAAATTAAGTATTAGTTGTAAGGTCAATTGGAGATTCAATTATTTTAGAAAATTGGTAATTGATATACACCCTAATGAGAGAAACTTGAATTTAAAGAAAGAGCTACCTGCATGATAAAAAAATTATATATATATATATATATATATATATATATATATATATATATATATATATATATATATATAAGTCTAAACATTGGTTTTCCATCGAGTAACCGGCATCTTCGCCTAAGTAAGCATTGTTTGCATTAAAAAGTGGGCAATGTAAGATATCACTAAAAAAAATTAAAATTAATATATATATATATATATATATATATATATATATATATATGTTAGGTAGTGTGAAAGCTATCTCAGGTCATGTGCTTAATTTAAGGTGTATAGAAAATTGATCAAAGTAAGTGATAAGCGAAGATACCATTGTTTCTTACAAACTAGTACCGAAATGCTAAGTTAGCCACACAAACATAAGCTGTAGATCTATAGATGAACTCTAAGAAAGTTTTGATAATTCTGATTGCAAAATTTACTTCAGAAACTCAATACTTAGTGATATTAGCTAGCTTCTTTCAACCTTAAGCCTAGATTTAATTTTGCAAAAGAGAATTTTAGTGACGCATGGTTTTATTTTAATTACATTGCTAAGGGATTAACAATGATTAAGTTGGGGGTATGATAAGTCTATTTATTGTCTCAATTTAACCATTAAAATAAATATTAATTACTTTAAATTTATTAAGAATTGATACTTTTTAGGATGTTTGCAGGAAAAGAGAAAGAGCTCGATTTTTGAAGTCCAACGATCTCAAATTAGGACTCGGTTTGCCCAAAAAGGAAGAAAGAGATGATTTCGCATGATTCTAGATGCAAACTAAGGCAGGTGATGTTGAATGGATAGCTAAGAAATTTTCTCATGATATCTAAACGATCTTGAGCGCCGATTGACTCCAACTTTGACTAGAAGGAAACCCTAGACAAGTTCTATAAAAGGAGGACCTCAGGCAGTAGTTTGGGGAGGAGTTTTCTTCAAAGTTCTTTTTATTTTTCTTTTATTTAGACCATTGTATTTAGGCCTAGAAGAGAAAAATTATGGAGAAAATTCTGGCAGCAGCAATGCGGCTAGATTCCTCAACTTGAGATGATGATGAAACCTGTAACCAGGTTATATCTTTCTTTTTATTTTTTAATTTCTATGCAATAAAAATTATGTTCTTCTTTCATATATCTTTTGAGTTATTTTTCTGATCAAGGTTTTGATCTGGCATACATGGCTATGCTCTCTATCGACATGCCGTGATCTTAGGATACGGTACGTGTCTAAGAGAGATAGATTGTAGTATAGTAGTTTAGACATCTACATTGCAAATAATTAAATAGTTTATACTCTAAGTGGATGTACCGTGATCTCTGATACGGTCCGTGCCTAATAAGAGATAAATTATTCTAATTTTAAATTTATAAAATTATTACTATTGCAATATTAAAAAAAAAAGATAAACATGTTTGCATGGTGGATTCAGATTCCTGGGTTGTTTCTCCTATCTTAATTTTGTTAATTAATTAGTTGTTATTTTTTAATAACCACTATTCTAAATATAATCATCTACAATTAATTTTTTTTATGAAATAATTGCCCTTGATCCAAAAGGATACGATCCCCGATTCATTGATCCGATACGATCACCATTAGCTATAATAGCGAGTAGGTTTATTTTTGACCGCCAATGCCAATTCCCTGCCACCAACATTGCTCCATTGATGAATAATAAATGCTAAGCCAGTTAGTCTTCCCCAAATACCCCCATTAAAGTTAATTTTAACAAACCCTAAAGGGGTTCCCAAGAAATATAAACCATATGCTGGTTTGCTGTCGAGGCAGCAGAATCCTAGTAGCCAAAATTATCAGAATCATGAGCAATGCATTGAAGCTTGTATTTAATAGATAAAGATAAGGCTTTCCTCACAATCCTAACTAGAGCCCAACTCATATTAAGAACTATTCTCTTTTACGGAAGATATTGAGATGCTAAGTATGAAATATATTAAATCCCTTGCCATGACCAAGGGTTAGACTTCGCGGCTATCTTTCTATTCTATGCCGTTTCATTCTTGTATGATTGAATTTTGTTACCATAGAAATCCGTTCTCCAACTCGGGTACAGCCCATCTTCGGAACCGAATGCATGTCCCTCACCTGGGTAGACCTACAAGACAGTCCTCGCGCGAAGAGCATTAGGGATGACCCTCTGTGGAAGACCCTCGACACCCAAGTTAATGAAGATTCATAGCAAGCAGATATGAGAGAAGGCTCTCGCAAAAGAATCCCTCAAGAATAGCCTCCCGAGGAGTCGGGAGCTCTGCTTGAGCTTCAATGGAATTTTTTTAGTGTGAGCGTTCTGGAAGACTTTAGGACTGGGTTTATATAGGCGATAATGATAGACAACTACCTGATTCTTTGGACATGTCATAGCCGTCATGATTCGAATCAAATTTATTACGGGTCAGTAACTTTCGAATCCGGTTGTTAGAGAATCAACGGCTAGAGAAGCTAGTTGATGGTTCCTTATAGCTCTAGGCCATGTTTAGCATTATTGGCTTTTTCCTCCGCTTAAGGTAATCGAAGACCCACGTGGTTGGAATCTGTCGGATTATTATGAATTTAAATTTTTCCGCATTTGGTTCTGCAAAGGTTCAGGAGTATCTCGGGTTAGCCGAGAAGTGGCTCGGGTTGACCAAGGTACGGGAAATAGCTCGATTTGGCCGAGGCATAAGGGCACTTTGATTTTGACGTATCAGCCTCATTCTTTTCCGGATGCGACAGCTTGCATATTAGAAATTAGAAGCAATCTTAACCTTTTTTAATATTAATATAATGATGATTTTATCTGATCAAATTTAATCAAGACGAAATCTCTATCCATCGAAATTTTAGTAAATAATTATGATTAATAATTAGCATAATAATTACAAATATTTATTACGCTTTGCCATGCTATTAAGACATTTTAAAATTATATTAAAAAAAAGGTTTGTACGTTAGCGGACGGTTCAGATGGAGTCGCCGTTACTGATGCTAAATGAGCCGTTTATTCGACACCGGTGGTCTTCATCACCCGACGGGTTCCGTCTCTCAGTCTCGCCTTCGCTCGAGCAGAGAAAGCTGGGAGGCCGTCCTCCCCTCTCGCTGCTTCGCCACTCCAAAACTCTAATCCCCGGGTCGCCCCTTGGAAACGTTAACCGCAAAAGATGGTCAGTCTCGTTCCCTCTTTCTCACTCATCAATCCTTTATGATTGAAGCTTCGTTGTTTCTTCACATTTGTCTTCGATGCCCCTTTTTTTTAAAATAAAAATTATGCTTTGTTCCGTTTTCGGGGTGGCAAAAATCTGGTCTGCTAGGTCATTGTGGAAAATTTTCTTTTCTTTTTTTAGGGTTTTGATTCGATGGGAGCAGTTCTACTCATCGGATATCGTTCTTATATTTGGACATTTTCTTTATATTATTCAACACGGTCTTCTACCATCATTTTAACTTGACAAAGTGCCCCATTTTTAGGTGATTATTTTCTGGTGTTTATTTTAGTGAGATTGGTTGCGGTATGTTTCTATTAGATTCTTGTTGCTTTGGTGTTATTGATTGTAATCCATTATTTCGATGCCTTTAGATGGGGATGGGAGGAGGAAGGAGCAGATCAAACAATCAGTACGCACCAAGACTTGAAGAGAGAGAGCGCCGGACTGGGTGGGGTGTTGCCCCTCCCTCGAGGCACCTCTGGGTGGGGAACTTGGGCCCTCATGTGACGCAGAACACTCTCGCAGAGCATTTTTTGAGGTTTGGGGAAATAGAGAACATAGCTTATATTCCAGGTAGGAGCTATGCGTTTATCGACTATAAGAAAGAAGAAGAAGCTGTCATTGCATTGGGAGGGCTCCAAGGTTTCAATATTAATGGGATGCTTCTTAGAATCGAATTTGCAAAGGGGGTTAGTCATGACAATCTTTGTCTGTTCCTGAATTGTTATGCTTTAGTTTCAAGGTTCTGTACTTTCAAGACATTTAGTGAATTTTGCACAAGCCTAAACAATTACTATTTGGTAAGAGAAAAAACAAAATTATAGTTGATATGCAATGTAATTCAAGCATAACTCATATTGTGATGTAACGTAAATCAGTTTTAAACATCAGACTTGAACATAACTAGGGGATTGGTAGCACGTTCAATGCAGCAACAGTGTAGATAATGTTTTGCAGCGCAGTGTCCTTAAACACTTGCAGGACAACTTTGTAATGTATGAACACCAAATATATGCAACTCAAGTCGCTTTTGGATTATATCAGTCTTTCCATGTCAATGAAGCATCAAACCGAAGTTTGATTACTCCAATGCCATTCTTTTATATTTACACCAAATACTCTTTCTTTGTTCCTATGATGCTCACCTATTCAAGATTTAAATGATAGTCTGCTTCCCATAGACAAAAAATATACAGTTCAATGATTGAAAAGCAAATGCAATATGGACATAATAAAAAAAATTAAAAAATATGCAGAACTGTGTGCGTCTATATCCTCCTTCCAACAGGCTTTTTAAATTTGTGTTTCTTTCAGTTATATCTCATGATCCCACTTTTACAACATATAAATTTATTGTTCTTGTCATTATCAAATCACTTCGTAAAGTGAGGAGATATTGTGGATAATTTCTTACCACTCCTTAGCAACTCCTTGGGGTCAACACATTCTGCTAAATTGACATAAATTTGATCATTTAGGAAATTGCTAGTAAGAGATACCCTGATCAACACTATGTATGTGAAGTTGCATCTATTGAAACTATTCAGAGGAAATATACATGTGATCATGTTCGTTTTGAAAAGGAAAAATAATACTAAACTTTGAATGACTTGGTGTGATCCTGTTGCATTCACTTTTACAAAAAAAATTGTTTCCAGAAAACTTAAAATAAAGTATATCTGGCATGGTTTACAGTGAAGTTCCATTGTGGCATGAAGGGCACTAGATCTGATGACATAGACAGTTGCCAAATAGGACTACGTAATCATATCTTTAACAAGTGAACTGCTGAGGTGGCAATTGATTGAGTTGGTGAAGTCAGGCTAGTTGCCAACTAGGACTACCTAATCATATCTTTAACAAGTGAACCATTGAGGGTGGCAATTAGTTGAGTTGGTGAGTCAGGTTAGTTGCCAACTAGGACTACCTAATCATATCTTTAACAAGTGAACCATTGAGGGTGGCAATTAGTTGAGTTGGTGAAGTCAAGGCATTGGATAATAGTGAACTAGGCTTGATCTTGTCCTCACCATGATTTTGGCTACACCCAACTCAACTCATCTAAGCCTTTTTTCCAACTACATGGGGTTGGCTATTTTTGGCTACAACACCCCCCCCCCCCCCCCCAACAACAAAAAAAAATAAAAATAAATAAATAAATAAAATAAAGGAAAAAAAGAGAGGAAAACTTAAGGCATGAGACTAGTGTTGAGTTTTTTTCCCCCTTTTTGGAGGGCAAAGGAGTGCCTAAGCCTACCAGAGGTGTTGACTATTGAGAAGGAGCATAACCATGCAGTACATTGTTTGAATCATAGGACTTCCATTATTTGAAATTTTGGTAGGTCCCTTGCTCTATTGCTAATAACTTAATTTGCCTCAAGCATTTGTCTGGATGGCAATGGTTTTGGTGACCTCCAGTGGATAAAAGCTGCTTAGTGAAAATAAGTGTTATTCAATGAATTTTGAGCAAGTGGAACAGTTGCCAACCTATGGATCATATGTTGTACGTTTTTCCAACACCATTCATACCTAGTAAATATAGTTCGTAAAACAAATCGAATAAATAGAAGTCAAGCAGGCACCACCATGGCAAGATGGCCATATTGTATTGCGATTTCCAATGAAGCTTATTTTGAATTCCATACACATTCTTATAGCCAAAAATTTTAATCCATCACATCATTTATCATTCCACTCGTTCGGGCAATATCATGAATGATCATGAATATACATATTGACATATAAAGTTTTAAGCAGAACTGAACAATCACTTAAGCACTAAAAGATTTGATATAATTTAAAATTTTTATGCCCAGAGCTTGAATGACCAAACAACGGAGTTATACTTGTCTCTTTCTATGGGAAATCAAGTGAAATTTATGCTTATGGAGTTGTTACTTGACCAGAAACAGTGTCCTTTCTCTTTTCACTCATTTCACTCAATTTGACCAAATTTTATTTCCATAATTTAGCAAGATTTGATGATGGTCAAAAGAATCATTTTTCTATACTCAAAATTATTTTGGAAGTATCTTTGTAATGCGTGTCTTTGTTTTCGGTATTGTAAAGGCAACAAAGTAATCATTATGAGGTATTCTCTTGTTGCCAACTACAACAGATGCATTCCTCATCTTCTTATGCATCCCCACTGAAATTGTAATTATGACCCATCTTTTAAAAGAGATTTTCTATTGTGTACAATATATGTCATCAAAAGATGGTAGAATGATGGTTCACTGAGATTGGACGAATTGTGTATATAAGTTGTCAAGGACTTATTAACTTCTATGCAGCATTTGGGTGGTTTGAGCAAATGCATCAGGTAGAGAGAGACATCATATATTTAATGCAGTATTACAAAACAATATGATATGATATGGAGAGGATGCCAAGAGAATCCTAACCTTATTGGGACTTGTCTTGTAGAAGCTTCCAAGCAACAAGTCAGGCCAAGCTCCATGGTAGTGCAAGTGGGTTCCCAAAATGAGTGGTCTTGTGGGAAGGGCAGTATCTTCTCAACTCCTCCTGGCTTTGGTGCTAATGTGCTACCGCCCATGATTTTGATGGAAGATTGTAGGGTGGATGCATTCTTATTACGGGGTTATTGTTCTGGTTCTGATTTTAATGCGCTGATGTTCTGATTATGTCACATGCTAGGAACAAATTAGAACCAGCTCAATGAACACCCTCCCCTCCCCCCTCCCTCCCTCTTAATAAGAAGCATCCATCTTACTGTCTTCTGTCAAAATCATGGGCAGCTGCATATTAGCACCAGAGCCAGAAGATATTGAGAAGATACCACCCTTTCCACAAGACAACTCATTCGGGAACCCACCTGCACTGCCATGGAGTTGGGCCCAGCTTCTTAATTGGAAGCTTCTACAAGATGGGTCCCAATAAAGTCAGGATTCTTTGGCCGTCCTCTTTCTATCATATCATGTTATTGTCCTGTAATATTGCATTAACTATATGATGTCTCTCTCTGCTTGATGCCTTGGCCCAAAATCACCTGGGCGCTGCATTGAAGTTAATTAGTCCTTGATGACCTATATACACAGTTGACTTATTTATAGACTTATTTATAATAAATTATACTGTCTTTTCTAATTCTAGATGATTCACAAGAAATACTTTTACTGATGAAGATTTTGAATTTATTTTATAAGGTGGTTAAATTTGAGCATCAAAATTAACTCTCAAAAGAAATATAAATATCGAGCAGGTATCCTACCTTAGTGAGAATATTTTAATTATCAAAGGCATATCCTTGGTGTGGATTCACAGCTGGAGGAAGTGGCATGGTTCATTTTGGTTACATCTAACAGCATCAACTTGCTCTTGTGCATTTAGTGTTCAAAATCTAACTTTTTTTTTTTGACACTCCAGCATTACATTGATATTCTTGTGGGATGTTAAGTTGTCACTAATATCGGCACAGGAAAAAGAATATCTTGCATATATCTAGCAAGAAGAAAGCACTAGTGAATAACTGACCAGGTGAAAAGATGTTCTGCTTTCTTCATGAGCAAAAACAAGAAATAACACATCGTTTTCATATTGAAATGGCTTATAAGATCTTTTTTTCTTGCCAAATTACATACCAAATCACCTTTAGAGAAATCATCCGTGCTCCTAAGTTCATTTGTTTCAGTGAAGGAAAGGTCCAAGATGAGAAACAGCTAAGCACATCTCTACCCAAAAAGAAAGATGGGTTATCTTTATTAGCAGCCGACATACGGCTTAAGACCTTTTTCTGATTTGCCACTCTAAAATCATTTTGTAAGTTTTACTTCTAACAATTGTCCTGCAAAAACAATTCTGCTCAACAATATAAGTTCTATACCCATCTGTTGGACTAAGCCTTATTTGTTCCCATCAAATCTAAATCCACATCCTTTTTAAGCTTTTAATTGTCAAACAATTTTCCTTAGGAGCAACTTTATGCGGTTTCCCTTCATGGCTTCTGTTTCTTATTGTTGACATTGTTTCTTGATGAAAAAGAGTATTCACTGAGGCAAACAACAAATAGCTCCATGGGAGGATAGATGCCACAAGTAAATTGGATGTCATTCATATAATTGTTATAGCTTCTATAACATCAACCTTACACCTGATCTTGTAGAAAAGAAGTGATATATGAACATAAAGAATACATGAGTCCTTTGGAAGTCTGCTCAACCTTTATTTGACAAAAGTCATGCATTGTTATATCATGTATGGCTTTATATTCAAGGGATAACAAAATATGTTTGCCATGAAATATCGATAGTATATTTCAACTACATACTTTTCCAGTCTTCGATTTCTCATAACGTAGAGAGGGAAAACCTTTCAATACAAATAGGGTCTTGATTACCTCAAAAATTTGCTCACGTCTCTGTAGTTTGACAGAGCATTTTACAGTTATGATCTAAACTTACTCGATGCTGCATACCCTTATAATGCTTTTATTTACTTTTAGAGATACTGCTCTGTCTGTGTAGTTGTGTTGATAAAAGAACAAGAAGGCCAAGTTTCATTATTGCTTTGTAAGACTAGCAATTTGTTAATGAAGATTAAGAAGTATACAAAAGCAAAAGAGAATGTGACATGGGGAACTTTGAAAGAGCAAGTCAACTATCTCTTACTCTGGCAGTTAAGCATGATTTTGCTTGCACTATTGCTCACATGGAGAAAAGTAATGCCCATGCCCATGTATCATTCGGAATCATTAATGTCTTGGTCAGTTGTTAGGTTACATTAATCATTTTTAATGATAAGGATTTGAAACCTTATATATGGTTATCATTACAAATTCCTTTCTATAAACATCAAGCTTACACTGTTCCAAGATCTCTCTTGGTTGGCAACTGGAATTTGAGGCAGTACCTCTGTTGCAAAACACATTAATGCTATTGGTACTGAAACTTTGATCAATGCGGATGAGAAGGATACTAAATCATCCATTGGAAGCACATGGCACTTAAAATGAACTGGGCTCAAATTTTTTCAACTTTGATGTTGATGTATGATTCCAAAAGCAGGTATTACTCTTTGGTCATAATCTGCATCTAGTGAGGACTGGACTGTCTTTACTTGTATAATGCCATTAGCTTCGGTAAACCATGTAATGCTGATATTCTCTCAACCTTTACATATAGTTATCTTGTTGCATGATTTTTTTTCCTTCCTCTTATAGTTTTGAAAAGAAAAAAAAAAAAATCAAGGGTTCAAACATCATATAGGTTGCATCCATTCCAATAAGGGCTTGATGTTGTTACCATTCCACTCATGCCAGCATTTCAATCAGATTTAATCATGCCAAATGACCCACAAAGGTTATCAACAATAAGCAAAAAGAAGGGCCTTTCATGAATGAAAAAAAAAAGAAAAAGAAAAATTGCATTCAAAGCATCAGTGTCAAGAGAAAAAAAAATTGATGATGGACATTTATACCATACAGAATGTTTGGGATGCTCTTTATCATCATGCCCCTAGGTGCTTGTATTGATGTCCATTGTTGTATGCTTTTCCATTTGCATTCCTTAAAATCAATGCCAGGTTTATTAAGATGGAAAAGGTGTAGGACATTCTCCAAGAAAAGTTCAATTTTTGCCAAGTTCAAAAATCTCTGGTACCCACTAACATATGAGTACAAATATAATTCTGGACAAGTGCCTCTGTTTCTGTACCTTAAGCAAAATCATTATGAGAGTTCTTTATCGCCATTGGTGGAGTTGGCCCTAATTGTGCATCAGAGTCATGCATACAAGTAATAGAACAACTGCCATACTTTATCGCATTTGATCATGAACATAATTATCTTCATTGAGTATCAATTGAACTTGTGGCATCATTAATTCTACTTATCATTCTTCGCATCCTAGGCTTCTCAGCAAGTGGTTTATTTAATCCACTACTTCATCAATTTAGATGTGTTGTTCTGTGGCCTTTCTCCTAATAATGGACATGAGCTATCAAAATTATGATTGGAAAGCAAACTTCATTTGATATATTAGTTAACAATTAAAATCTGCTTTTTGTACCACGTAATTAAGGATAACTTCCATGGTGAAACAACCCTTAAGTTGTATATAAAAGTTTAACAAATGTATGCAAGCAATAGCTTATTAAAGCACCTGTAAAAATGATAAAGAACTGATATATGGTTGCATTGCGTCTAAGATTTTTACGCAATTGATGCACTTGGTTTTCTTGTCACAAGCTTGAATTGTCTGTTGAATGCATATGCTAATGTATCTGAAAATTATCTTTTTGATTTTTCTTTTCATGAAAATAATATTTATCGCATAATATGTATTTGCTACCAGAAGACTTTGGCTATTGTTATGTGATAGTCAATTGAAATGTGGTCAAATCTGAAGATCCTTTAAATTTGACAAAGATGCAAGTTCAAAACAAGTGAAGATCTTTTTGGTCAGCTTAAATTAATAAGCCTCTTGAACCCTGAGCAGGCTGGACCAACCCACAGCTGATGATACATTGTTAGAGCTAAATGCATTCTTGTGAAATGATATAATGTTACATCAAAAATATGTGCTGGCTGGTGCTATTCCTTTCACTAACGGGTTTGTCTGTGGTCCAGACAAAAATTATCTGGTCAGTTAGCTATGTTAGTCACAGCATTCTCTAAGCATGTTTTTATTAGTATTTCTGGAGTGGACTCCATTGTTGGAGAAATCTATAAAATCCTTCTAGGATGCAACTTTTATCATCTCCAAATTAGCTGGTTAGTGTAGTGTTTAACAACCTGTTCACAAATTATATCCACAATGTGACAGACCTCTTCTTCTTTAACTTTGTTACTGCTGCGCTTGTCATCAGTGAATAGTTTTAAACAATTTAACCATGTTGTACTTTATCATCCGATAAGACCTGCATGCTTGGCCTGTAATCGTTAAAGCAAAAAATTTAATTACTTGCTGACAAGAAATCTGTATCAGTTGTTCAAAATTGGTAAGGTAACGGATAATATTGATATGCAATGGACAGTTGTAATTCTGATTTATCTGAAAAACATTTGAATTACAGGACAGGGCTTCAGTGTTATCCCAGGATGGGGAATATCCACATTATGGTGATGAAAGACATTCCATCGAAGAGGTAGAACTGCAGTTTCAGAGAGATACAAGGCCACAGCGGCCAAGCCCTGGAAAGTCATATGACAAGTCCAAGGGAAACAAGAGTGCAGAACCTAGTGAGATGTTATGGATAGGTTTCCCATCTTCCTTGAATGTTGATGAAGTAGTTTTGAGAAGGGCATTTTCACGCTTCGGTGAAATTGAGAAAATTACTACATTTCCTGGTCGTAGCTATGCCTTTGTTCAATACCGAAGTGTAGTGGCAGCTTGCAGAGCTAAAGAAGCTCTTCAGGGAAAACTTTTTAACAATCCCCGTGTAAATATATGTTTTGCCAAGAGTGATGTTGCCCCAAATGAACATGGAAGGAACCAAATAAGTGGTCCATTCCCTTCACCTTTCAAATCTAATTATCAACCTGGTTTGATTGGACAAGGTACTGAGACTTTTCCAGGGAATAAAAGATTTGAGAGTCCTGGAGGAGAGTTTCACATGGCATCTCCATATTTTATCTCAAAATTTGATAGGATTTCTGGAGATGCCTATGTTATGGGTTTTGATAGGAATAGTCCTGTAAGACCTGGAGCAGGTCCAGTACCTAATTTAGGTGGTAATTTTGATCATAATAGGCTGCAAGCTTTTGGATCAGAACAATGGATGCCAGATGATCTGTATGAGCGCCACAGAGATAGTCCTGCAGCAGAGAGGGGTGCAGCATGGCATGATATCCCCTTTGAGAGATCACGAAGAACTCCACTTTTTGAAGATTCTTGGGGGATTGTGGAACGTCCTCTTCCTTCAGCCAAGAAAATGAAGAGTGACACATTTTCTGATAAAGAACTTGCAGAGTATCCGTTCTCTAATTTAGAACAAGAACAGCGTCATCTTGGTCTGCCAAAACTATTTCCTAATTTGCCTGAATGTAAAATCTATAATAAAAGCTTTGACTCTGTTCCTTTTGACCCTAAAAGATTTCCTGATCATTCATGGAATCCAATTCATCCGCCTGCTGAAGTGAAAATTCTTGGAGAACTTCTGACCGTTTCACTGCGGGTCATGGTCCCTTACCATTACCAGTCAAACTGCATAATATAAATCCAGCACCTCACAAGCCTCCATTGAATGAAAATTGGAAATGGGAGGGCACAATAGCAAAGGGAGGCACTCCAGTCTGTCGAGCTCGTTGCTTTCCAGTTGGAGAGGTCCTAGATTTTATGCTGTAAGTTGCATGCCAGTTTATTATGACATCATTAAAATTGAGCTGGTTTCTACATTATTCATGAATATTAACCATCTAAAGTTATGTGATGATGGAACTATCTGTAATCGAAGCTAGATTTATGATAGAATTTTTCTGTTGAATGAGCTTCCTTCTTTTTTACGTTTTTGCAAGTTCTGATGCCCATTCTGGTTGCCAAGATTGCCTTTAAAAAGGTTTGAGTGCTTGGCTGTTGGGTTGGTCCTGTTGCAACACTTGTATGTAGCTCAGGCAGTGTTTTCTCCCTAGTTCCGTCTGGCCAAGTTTGTGTTCTCTGCTTAACAATTATCAAGGTTTAGTAAGTTCATATGTTGCATGTTTCGTAATCAGTTGTCATTTTGCAGGCCAGAGTTTCTGAACTGCACTGCAAGGACAGGTCTTGATATGCTTTCCAAACATTACTATCAAGCAGCTAGTACTTGGGTGGTTTTCTTTGTTCCAGAAACTGATGCTGATATTGTTTTCTACAATGAATTCATGCACTATTTGGGTGAGAAGCAACGTGCAGCAGTTGCTAAGCTGGGGGAAAAGATTACCTTATTCCTTGTGCCACCATCAGATTTTTCTGAACTAGTACTGAAAGTACCTGGGAAAGTGAGCATCTCTGGTGTCATTTTGAAGTTCCAGCAGCCCACTTCTGAATTCAGTTCTCTTCATCATCCACTTGGAGTGCCAGAATCAGAACTCCCACCTCTAGTGCACCGGCCAAATGATGGTGTTAGTCTTCATGAAGATCCATCATTCCATAAGACAAATTCGCCTGATTTCAAGGCATTCTCTCAGGGCCAAAGCTATTTCAGTTCCTCATCAGGACATTTAACTCCTGTGACTTCTGCTTTTCCACCACCACATAAACCAGCTGACACTCATTCGTACTTGGGATCTGTTGTTACAATGGAAAAACTGCCTGATTTTCATGGAGAGAGAAGACAAGACCAACTTCAGCACCAAAATCTGCCAATGCCACCTAACTGGTCCAATCACATGAACATCCCTAGTTCTAGCTTCAGGGGTTCCCCTCCCCCAGCTCCAAATTCTGCATCACATTCATTTGATAATTCCACAGCAGAAGCACATCCATCAGCAAGTCCTCGGGTTGCACAGGGAATGACCTCAAGCAATTATATGCCAGTAACTTCAGATGTTAATCCTTTAGCTGCCAGCAAGTTCCCTGAGCAACGGGAAACTAAACCTCAGCTCCCTTTATCTATGCCACTTCCACTACAACCTGAGCAACTTGCACAGCTGGCAGCTTTTCTTGGGCAGCAGAAACAACTAGGAAAAGATCCTGCATTACCAACAGTTGGAGACAATAAACAGCCAATCCTATCACAAAACCCTAGTGTGCATGTGCATGCTTCCATGATGCATGCCCAGGCTTTGGCGCCGCATGCCCATACTTCCATGTCTCCCTATATTAATCAAGCGCAACAACTCCAGCAGCTTCCATCCGCCATTCCTGTGGTCCAACCAACTGCAGATTCTGTGCAACAAAATAGCCAGCAACCACTGAACAGCACACGGGAGGAGGCAGATCCTCAAAAGCGCCTCCAGGCAACTCTGCAGCTGGCTGCCACGCTACTTCAACAGATCCAGCAGCAATCAAAGTCTGGTGACCAGCATTAGACATAGAGGTAACTCTTTGTCTTTCATTTTTGCTCGACATTAGTGATGCTATGCAATAATATTCTGTGAATGGCAGAAGCTAGAGTCTATGCTTAAAACTTGCAAGTTCTCTGAGTCCAAAATGATATGGCTAGTGGTGCAGGTCCTTTTTTATATATATGTAATTCAGTGTTGCTTCTTTTATCTCTCTATTTATTCTGTCTATGGCCTTCTGACAATTGAAATACTTTTAAAGAGAAAACTGGAAAAAAGGAAGAAAACTAAGATGTTGAATGATAAAAGAGGGATGATTACTTTTTTGTCTTCACTTGTCTTATGGGCTGGATAAAAGGGAGCAGGCTTCCCAGACTACCTGTAAACCCCCAAATCTTGGTAAAGGTTCCCAAGTGTCTTCATCCACCAAGAGATGTTACCTGCAAGTTGGCTGGAATTTCCAAAAGGATATATCATCACTTATTGATGGATATCTTGAACTTGTGGCATGGCGGGGCATGTGCAACTTGAGGAATTAACCAACTGAATTGGACTGCATGGCTTGTTTTGATGTTATTTTGTTGATGCTCTGATAAATGGAAAATGGGACTTAGCTCTGAACTTGTGCTGTTTCTAGATCACATTACTTTATGCCAGTGTATGCATTGATGCACATTCTTCTCAGCTTGAGCTGCTTTTATTCTTTATTTTTTATGACAACATATATCAGACTTCAGAGTACTTATGCAAGTAGATAGCTTTTCTTTGGTTGTATTTTCATGACATTGTGAACAGTGAACTCCATGTAATTTATGTCACTTGTTTGTAAGTTCAGATGGAAAAAAAGAGGCATGTATATCATTGCTGATACATGCATACTCTTAGAAGGCAGATGGTCAGGGTTATGAAAGACCATGCGTATCCTTACTGAGAAATTGTGTTTATCGAGTTATATGAAAATTAAAAGTTTCAGCGTTTCTTGTCATGACAAATCTAATTAATCTGGTTGGATGTGAGCTTTATGTAATCGCTCTGTGTGGGATTCACATCTAAAGAAGTGATCTATAAACATTCGAAAGCATGGCATCAGACGCTTTTAACAGTTGGTGTTCAATTCCTGGACTAAGGTAATCATGTACTAGAGGGTCCAAGATGGAATTTAGAACCAAGCTGGCAACCAAGTTTGGAAACTTGATATCTATTTTATATGGCTTCCATGTACTTTGAGAGAGACAACTTTGTATCCATCAGTGAGGCGCAAATACTGCATTCATTGCTGAAACATAGATTATGACACCGGATTTAAATTTGTAGACAACTTATCATCTGAATCCCAAGGAATGTATAAGAAATATGTTTCAGCTCTCGAATGGTGGTATATGCATAAGCATAGATATAAAGATGTTCAGGCAGTTGCTTAGTTGACCATTAAATTTCACATTTGGAGAGTATCTATTATCTTGAATCTATATCTACTTTCACATTTAGATCAAACTTTGTGTCTTATGCTGAGATACGCTGCTTAATGAATCTATATCTAATTTGACTGCAGTATATCTTGAAGAAGCCTGCTTCACTTTTGAGATGGAGCCTCTGGCACATAACATTCTTCTTGCAACATTTGATTGTCATTTCTGCTGGTATTATCAACGTGCGGTATCATCTCATGTCAATGTTACCCATTCACAATCAGCAGCAGTCTATATTTTGTTGTGGCTCAAGTTTTGATGGCAAAGTGGTTTCTAGTAATGCCCATAAAGTTGAGTTGTCCTAAGCTTCAGAATAATGACTGGTGTATAAGGTTTATATATTAGAAATAGCATGAACATCCAAATCTATTACTCTAGTTTTTGTCAACTTTAATTTTTGAGCTGTGGATTTCACCTGAGTTAGGTTTTTATTTTCAAGTGCTCCTGGGTTGAATTTTGAAGTATTACTTATTGCTTAAATGTGCACAGATGCAGTAAAGTTGGTGCCTGCTTGTTTTTATTGAGTTCGTGTACCTTTCTTTTGGTGGCTGTGATTGGTAACAGCATTCAGAATTCCTGTTTCTTTTAACCCCCCCCAAAAAAAAAAAAGAAGAAGTCATCGGGCCTGCAAACTAGTCATGCAAACAATTATTTGTCTGGGCTCAATGGAGCAATAATTTCTGTCGAGGAGAATTTAGATGATGATAAAAGGTTGATGTTACAAGAGAAACAGAACTAGAGGATGGAACAGAGGAGCAGAAAATAATGGGGTGAGGATGTCCCTAACTTTGGTTAGGTCTAGAAACAGCTCTAAGAGATGAATTTTAGTCTCTTTCGCACGGTGATGATCTTTGCCTGCACTAGCATGCCCTGCTCATGTTCCCATGTGTTTTCATCTTTAAAATTTTTCATATTACTTTCCATACAATTCTTGCATTCTTGTTGGCAAATCCTCCTGTGAAGAATCCTCTACACTGAATAATTTTTTTTTTAGATTAAAAAATAGTTACAGTGATGTTGGTGATAATGGTTAACAATAACAGCAGTAACAATGTGGTTAAGGAGGCAATTACAATAATAATAAGGATGATGGTGGCAAGAAAATGCAAAGATGATAAAATTGTAACAACAGCAATTGAAGAAAGGCAATAACAACATTGGTAATGACAAAAATGGTGTTATTAATAATGAAGATAAAATTAATGTTAGCAATAAAAATACAATTTTTTATATTAAAAATAATATTAAAATATTTTTAAAGAAAATTAAAAATAAATATTTTTAAAATCAAATAAGTAATAGTATTAAATGATTTTTTATATTTTAAAATTAAAAATAAGAAATAAAAGTGATGTTAGTAAACCTTTTAGAACACCTAATATGGTTCAGATAAAATAATCCTTCATCATCAGTCACTAAGTGGTAAAGAAAGGCCTCTAATTTGATGACCGGGATCTTCGTTACACGGAAAGAACCCACCAATCGTTTCGTTGGTGCATCGCAACAGCAGCGGTGACATGAGCCGAAGCGGAGAACATGAATCACCTCTCTCGCTTTCGGCGCTCTCTTCCTCTTCTCGTCCTCCTCGAAAGCTCCCGCCTTTCTCTCCGTTCCATCGCGCTCAATTCTCCGAGCCGGTCCGATGTCAATGCACTCCCCAATCCTTGCTTGGAAACCGCGTTCCCAACCGTCGCCAATCCCTTCCCCGACCCCATTGCACCCGACGTCTATCGCTGCAATCAAATGCTCTCCGCCCTCGGCCGAAGCCGGGGCCTTGACGAAGCCCGCGCTCTGTTCGACCGGATGCCCCAAAGGGATGTCGTCACCTACGCCTCCATGATCACTCTCTACCTGCAATCCGGCGATCTCCCGCGAGCCGAGGTGCTCTTCTGGCAAGCACCTGTAAGGAATGTCGTATTGGACTCAGTGATGGTCGATGGGTATGTGAAAGCTGGACGGATAGAACAAGCACGGAGGATTTTCGATGCAATGCCGGCCAAAAATGTAGTCTCTTGGACCAGTTTATTGTCTGGGTACTGCCGGATTGGACGAATTGATGAGGCGTGGCGGATCTTTAATCAGATGCCGGAAAGAAATGTCGTGTCTTGGACAACGATGGTGCTGGGCTATGCGAGGAATGGGATGCTGACGGAGGCCCGAGAGCTGTTCGATCGGATGCCTGAGAGAAATATTGTATCTTGGACTGCTATGATTAAAGGTTGCGTGGAAAACGGTCAAATTGGGGAGGCGAGGGAGTTGTTTGACAGAATGCCGCATCGGAACATGTACTCTTGGAATGTAATGATTTCAGGTTATTTGGATAGTAAGCAAGCTAGTGAAGCTATGGATTTGTTTCAGTTAATGCCTCAAAGAAATGCAGTCTCTTGGACTATCATGGTGACTGGCCTGGCTCGAAATAGGTTGATGGAGAAAGCACGAGAGTTCTTCGATATGATGCCAGACAAGGACATTGCTGCATGGAATGCAATCATCACGGCATACATAGAAGAAGGCCGTATGAGTGAAGTGCAAGAGCTCTTTGATTCAATGCCTGAAAGGAACGTTGTGACTTGGAACGTGGCGATTGATGGGTACGCAAAGAATGGGTATCGAGAGGAGGCCTTGAGGCTTTTCCTCATCATGCTTCACTCACCGGTGAAGCAAAATGAGACTACTTTAACTAGCGTTTTGGGTGTGTGTGAGAGCATTGTTGAAGTAAAGCAAATTCATGGACAAGCCATCAAGACTGGTTATGAAACAGATACTTTGTTCATGAATGCTTTAGTGACTATGTACTCTAGAGGGGGTGACCTGGGTTCAGCTTGGCTTGCTTTCAAGAGACTCGATGCTAAGGATGTTGTCTCATGGACATCGATGATACTGGCATATTCAAACCATGGGTGTGGTGATTATGCATTGGAGGTCTTCGTGCAGATGTTGAGACATGGAGCTAAGCCTGATGGAATTACTTTTGTGGGGGTATTATCAGCTTGTAGCCATGCCGGCCTTGTCAAGAAGGGTGAAAAAATCTTCGACTCCATGAGCCGAGCATATGGATTGGAACCGAAGGCAGAGCACTACTCATGCCTAGTAGACTTACTGGGTCGAGCTGGGCTCATTGAGGAAGCAAGGAGGTGGTTAGACGGATGCCACAAGGTGAGCTTGATGAGGCTGTTTTGGGGGCTTTGCTTGGGGCATGCAGGGTGCATGAGAAGATTGAGGTGGCAAGCCATGTTGGTGAGGAGCTCATTGAACTAGACCCTTCTAGCTCGGGGGGATATGTGCTTTTGGCTAATATGTTTGCATCACAAGGAAAGTGGAATGATGTGGCACGTGTGAGGAAGATGATGAAGGAGAGGAAGGTGAAGAAAGTGCCTGGTTTCAGCCAGATAGAAGTAAAGATGAGGAATCATGTGTTCTATGTGGGTGATCGTTCGCATCCCCAAGCTAACGAAATATGAGATGCTGGAAGAGGGGCTTCTTCCACAAATGAAGGAGATGGAGTACTTGCTTATGATCCAATCCCTACCAAATTGACAGTCTTTTTGACTCAACTTTGAGGCCTTGAAAGCAACGGTGAGGAGTCTCCATGATTTCCTTTGGTGCGTTATGACTTGGGCAGCCTGCTCCAATCTAACAGGGAACAAATGATCAAAATTATGAATTACATTGTGGAAATTTCAATCACCACTTGTCAGCTTAACATCTGCCTTCTATGTCCAGTGAGCTCGAGAAGAAAGCAGCTTCTAACAGGTAAGAAGCTTTTCATTATACCTAGAAGACTGGTTGCCCTGGGGAAAGAAAATATTGCTCTTACATTCTGTTAATTTTATAACCAAAGATTTTGAAGCTTTCTATGACTTGGAAGAATGTGATTGATGGGCCACTTTATCTGCTTGATGTTTCCAATAATCTTAAGACCAAATTGCAGCAGCTCTAGGAAGCTGGCATCTGATGTTCCATTGAGCATTGAGCAACCAGTAATGTGGTTACAACTTCCGAGTCATTTGGGAAGTTGATTGTGTTCATATTAATGGGCTGGACAAGTTGTCGTTGGAATTTGGAGCCCAGAATAGTGAACAGAAAGACACAAATCGGCTGGTTGCGTCATCATCTCTTTGTAGTGTGAAAAATCAAAGCATTTACCTTATAATGCCTCCTTTGCTCAAAGCATGGAAATATAGTTAAGGTTCTCCTACAAGCAGTTGCGATCATTTACAGAAGTAGCACCTTGAAATCATTTTTAGTTTTTGGCAGCATTTGTAAACCACAGTTTTGTTAAAGATTTTTTCCAGTAATTTCAGGTTTTGTCAGATGCAATTGAGACAAAGTATCAGAGTGGTGATGTCTCCATGAAAGCAGAGGCATCCATGAACTTGTAACAAAATGCAAGTATCTTAGTCGACAGCAAGGTCTGTGTTGGGGTTTATTAAGGGGCCTTTTATGTATAGGAAGTTTTTAATGGCTTCATTATTGCATGTAAAATATCTGTTGTTTTGTATGTTTGATGTTTGACGGTGGCCTGGTTTGGTCATGTTTATGGGGAAATATTGATTGAGGTTTTGATTGTCGTGATTATCATTGAATCATGAATAAAAGTTGTGATGCCGACAATTGTTCTCATATTAAGGTTATTGTAGACCTCCAAAGATCTTCATCGAATTTTAGTTGCATGATGTTATTATCATCATTTTGCAAGTGCTCTGGGTGGATAAGTTGTCAATGGACTTGGAACCTAGGATTCTATTCTGGCGGTGCTGCAATGCCGCTGCAATGCTGGTTGTCTTTTTTGCTATAGAAGCCTCATTCGGCAGAGCTTTTGAATGGCCAAAGGTAGTTTTAGCATTTTAAAGATGTTTGATAAAAATTTTAAAAGCATTGAACAATTTAAGATTTGAATCTAGAACCTCTGATTGCTAAACATAAGGGCAGAGGCACTTATAGATCATTTGACAGCAGAAAAATAGGGGTATAAAACTTCTTTACCTTCATTTTTTTCATATTTGATTCGAGCGCAAAGAGAGAAGTTTATGTGGCCTACATACATTTCCCTCTGTTCACTGAAACATAAAATACCAAAGAAAGGTGATATTTGTTTTCCGAACAATTTTTTTTTCTAAAAAAATATTTCGCCAAAAAAAAAAAAAAAAACAAATGCCAAACAGGAACTTAAGCAAGGCCCTCAAAATTTAAGGTATCTTGGTTGAAATCTAGACCAATTTGGGGCTTAAAGCTTTGGGACCTTTTCGCATATTGATTTCTATGGCTTCAATAATGCATGCAAAATATCTGTCGGTTAAGGAATGGTTACGTCTCATTGCACATTTGATTTTCAATAATGATCTGTTTGTTTATCAATCATGATTATGATATTTAGCTGTCATGAATGGATCGAGAATAAAATGTTATAACTTTTAAGATTGTTTCAATCCTTAGGCTATTGTAGATATTCAAGGATCTTCCTCAGTCTATAATCAGTGGTAGTAATTCTGAAATAAATAAAAAATATTTTACCAATATATGTATATGTTAAAATAATTTGGCAAAATGAAATTCTAATAAAAGATTACTTATTGATTGAGGAAAATTAAATTCTCAGGTGAGGATCTGAATATGGACCGCTGGTTTTATGCCATGGAAAATTGCAAATCATGCCTTCAGCGCATGGATGCGTAATGAACTGATCGAACCCACGACAAGCTGTATGAAAATAAATTCGCTTTCCATTCCATGGCAAGGAAGCGATCGTCCCGCATCTCCTCCAATCTCGCCAGACAAGCGTTTGGGGAATTCAGCTTGATGAACACGCACCATCCAGACCATTTATTTATAAAAGGAAAAAGAAAAAAATCGAAAGAAAGACGAATTAATTCTCAAGAAACACCCCCTTCAAGTTTAAAAATTTTCAATTGCTACGACTGAAGGTACCACCCTGGCCTCCCGACAGTACCATGTAGCCAGATTCTCCATGCAGGAGGCAATCAGATGCCAGTGCACCATCAATATCATTTCACCAGCCCTCTTTTATTTTCTATGGTTCCACGGTGCACTTCTCGCCATGCGTCATGTTTTTCCTCTCATTAAAGCTATCGCACCAACAATGGGTTATCGATGGCCACTGTTACCAACTCAACTGCTGCACGGATGACATTGAGCCAACGAGGGATTCGGAAAGGGCTCAAGAAACTCTGACACGGTTACCCAGATTGGATTCGAATCCCGGAAGTCAAACCGGTTCGGTTCGCGGTGCACGAGTTTGAGTTTGAACAGAGAGAGTTAGCGAGGAAGGAGCGACGTGGCTTGGATTTGTTCGGTGATTGTGGGCATATCACAGTTTTTCGTGACTTCATTGGAGGAGGTAAAGGGCAGGAGGAGTGGTAATAGACGGATCTAGGAGAAACGTTAGTTGTGATGCTTCTTCGCATCAGAGAAAGGAGCAGAAGCTGGGTTTAGCGATGGGATTACCTTGACCCATCGATGATATGGCTTGAAGGAAGGGCGAACCACTATTTATTGGTCGTAATCAACCCTACACTCAGCGGGATTCTACTTCAATCCATGGAGATCTCCCAATCAACATCAGTGTCTTCTTTCGCTCATCTTCGCCTTATCTTTTTCTTTTTCGAGTTGAATTTTAACTGCCCGCGTGAGTGCGGATTTTTAATCTGTAACAATATGTTTTAGCAAGCAGATATGAGGGAGCTTCTTTCACAGGTTACTACTATCTTGTCCACAGTTTATTTTCATACTCTTCCTTTCTCCGGGAAGTGAAAGCATTAATAAACCATTAAATTATATTATAAGTCTTCAAGATTTACCATGTTGAATAAAGATTGAAATGAATCACCATATTCGAATAGAACTAGACGCGCATGCCAACAATGAAAACACATCCACAGAAGCACAAAAACTAAACTGTATACTTGAGAAGGAAAAGTAATATACAAGACTTGCAATAATATTCTGGAACATAACACCGAAACATGGCGGCGGTAGCAGCTTCTCTATGAATGCTGTGTGTTCTCAAAACCAAATATCCGGAACACACCTGCAAGGTGTATTATTTTAGATCAATAACGAATCATTAAAAGAAAAGTACCGATACTGCTAACACTGCACACCAGAAGCACATTCTCGTAAGTACAAAACAATCTGGCATAATATCCTGAGTAGAACCACAATAATTGAGAACTTGGAATCTGAAACGAACAAATACGAGAAGAAACAGAGTGAAAAGGTGAAAGGAGAAAAAGGACACATTAAAGCATACCTTCATCAGCTTGGTATTTGTTCTTATCATCTCCTGCATAAGCCAATAAGTTGTATTTTGGGTTCCACTCCACACTGTTCATTGCAGCCTTACAGGGGATCTGATGCACTGATCTCCCAGTCTGAACATTGGACTGGAGACAAGAAAAAGACTATCAAATATTGCTCCACAAAAACTCAAAAAACAAAGCACAAAACTCAAAGGTTTGCAGCGATTACTTACAATATCAATAAAAGGATCTTCACTGGCTGAAGCAATAAATTCTCCAGTGTAGTTAAAGCTAATGGTTCTGACAGGCCATCTGAAATGTAGACATTACCAAAGAGCAGTAATTTAGAAAAACTTATGACATGCAGCTAAAAAGAGGGTGGACCTCGGTGCAACAGTAAGGTTGCTTCATTATAACCTGGATGTCACAACTTCAAAATATGGGCACAGCCTCTCCACATGTGAAGACTAAGGCTGCATATATTTGATCCTTCCCAAACCCTACAATGACGGGAGCCTTGTACATGCAGCTAAAAAGCAATTTCTCATAGAACTTCATATAACTATGTTTCTCATTTGAAACTTTTGTAATGCTTCGGTGTGGATAATGTTTCAAGTTTATGAAATGTGTTTAACCACAGATGGTTCTAACCTCAATGCCTAAATTAATATTTTAATTCAAGCAGCTTTGTTTGTTAAACAACACGAACAATGCCCGAAAACAGAGAAGTCAGAGTAGCGTACTCAAGCTTTGTGAATGTTCGGACACACAACATCTCTGAAATATCCCAGAGACTAACCAATGAATCAGCACTTCCGACAGCAAAGTATCTGCAATCGTATAAATAAATGAAAAAGGTCATATTCATGCTCTGATGGATGCTTTCCAAAAGTTTGACAGATGCTGTCCATATGCAGACACATCTAGCAACAAGGCTCCTCATATATGACAATGGATGCACATACATGGCCTCCTAGAGAGTTGTAAGTTCTAATCACTGCTGTTAAGTAACCTCAATCTGAATTTGCAACAGTATCTGACAGACAACATTTTAGTCTTTAATAGTTTATGATTTTGTGTCACATAAACAAAAAGCTGCATTAGTCATGAGAGATGACTACGATATCCAATGGTATTAAAAGAACAAATTTCTCTGAGGAAAAAGATGCTTGAAAATTTTAGCTGAGATAGACAATATGATGAAAAGAATACCTAAAGTAGACAAAACAATGGAAAGAATACCTGAAGCAATGAAAATACTAACACTCAGATAAGACACAAAAACACTATGACAAGCAACAAATTTCAAGAAATGTATATCAAAAAGTACCTTTTTCTGTATAACATTTAACGTTATATTCCAATTTTACCAAGACATCTTAGAAATGTATAACATTGAGAAGCAATGAATTTCAAGTATCTTTTTTCTGTATAATTCAACTAACATAACATTATAGTGGGGTTTCCCTGACTAAAAGGTACTTTTCCATTTATTTTTCAAATACTGAAAGCCACGACACAGCAAGCCTACAATCTACGGTCACCCCCCTGGACTTGGTTGGGCTCAATTTTAGGCTAGAAAGAATTTTGAGCAAAATAAAGCATTGGCGAAAGCAAACAAGTCTGAACAGTGTTGTCATTTTGTATACAAAGAGGGAAAAATGGCAGATCCTAAAGGGGTGAGTCGCATGGTCCTAATTTAAATGGTCAGTTTTTTAGCTGGGCATTCAAATGTCTGCTTCAGTTGATTAAAGTCTGGAAGTGGCAATGCTTAACCCATTTAGCTTGATTCAACACATTGCAGGTCTGGTCAGGTTGCCTGTTAATATAATGGTCAGGTTCGGAACTAGATTTTTGACCCATTTAATAAACAGGTCAGGTTGTAGTTGGCAGATTTTTTACCTGACCTGCATCCAATCCAACCCATATCTGGTCCTATCCAACTCAATTGCCACTCCTACCATAGTCCTAGCTTAATGATTTTGTTTAGGATGGAACCAAGAAGATCATCAGAATCTTAGCACTATCTCTAATCCCAGCCTTGGTTTCCAACCCTCTTTGTATACTGCTTTACAACCCCAACTCCCAAAGCTCGCTTTTTGGGGCAAGTCAAATCTTTATCACAGATACAGCTAAAAATACAAAGCTAATTGCGAGTACTTTCTGCCCGATGCGAATTAAAAATGAAAGTTGAATGACCAAAGAATAGATTCAGTGCAACAGAGAAAGTGTCTAGCATTCTACTTTGCAATCATTCTATTTTCTTGCAGCCATGAAGCAAAACCCATTGCCATATGACAATGGAAAACAGATAAAAGAAAATTTTAATAAGAATATCCTGATCACCTTCCTACAGGATCAATTGCAATGCAGTAGCAACCTGCTGTATGAGCCACCAAAGTGTGAAGCACCTTAAGAGATGGATAAGCTAGTACCTCAACAGTACCTGCTAAAATAAATAAATATCTATTAGGAGAGACTATTGTATATTTCATGTGATGGAACTTAATAATAAGCTTGAATACATGCTAACTTATGGAACTTGGCATATATTCTTGAACAAAAAGGTTGAACCAAGATGACTCTCACCATTCCCTGTGGTAAGAAAAAACAGTTCTCCAGTTGTATTCCAAGCAATCTCATTTACCTATAAGCAGGCCATACCACATAAATGCCACATTCACTACATAAAAATTTTAATAAATGTTCTGAAGGCAAACAACCAAGCATTTACATGGTCCTTTTCAACATCTATATAAAAATAGTAATTCTTTAAAAAAGCATAGCCTGTGACAGCATCTCGTTATTCTCTGATATAGGTAGAAAACATCTGCTTAATTACTGGCCAATCAAACTGAACTTGACATAATAAATTTGCAGCTCTAATGTAGCTTTTTAGAAAGATGCTTTTCAAGGATAGAAAACCAAAGATCAGGGAGATTAAATACAAAATATGCATAAAGACACTAACTTATCTCATATTATAGCAGATAGAGGAGAAAGAATCTGAATCTAGTTTTCAATGATCTATAAAAAGCAGAGTCAGTAAATATACAAAATCAAGAAAGAATAAAAAAAAGTGGTTAAGAGGAGAAAAGGTAATGCTCAAAGATTTCAGACACTCTTGAAGTAAGCAATGCCAACTGGTAACTACCTCATAATTAAATTTGCGCCTATGTATTGGTTTAAACTTCCGAACATCCAGTATTGTAAGCTCATCTTCCTGAAACAAAATAAGGCATTATTAGCAAAAAATCGCAAAATTATTATATGATTAATCAAATAAGACAATGGATGAACATTGAAAAGGAGGTGGTATCAAAAATCATGATAACAGCCAACATGATCTTATTTATTAATATGAAATGCTGATTCACATAAGTTTGACATTTAACTTTGCATGTTCTGACACATAGGCCTAGGCAAGTCAATCCTTAGCACCTCAGATTGCTTTTAAAATGAATTAGCAAATTATAAACAAAAAAAGCAAACAGACATTAGAAGTTTAGAACAATGAATGAGAACTTTTAGCTTATAATAAGCATGTTATAAGGGAGCATAAAGCACAGGTACAAGCCAGATATGGCTAGGCTGCTTCTGTTTGAACTGAGGGGAGGCCAGTCAATAAAAAAAACATGGTAAGGACAAAAAACAAGCACATCCATGTTTTGCATGGTTTAATAATTCCTACTTGAAATAATTTTCTGATAGATTACAGACACGCTCATTAACAGAAAGATAGAGATAGATGTCCCTAAAAATAAAGAAGAAAAATGGGAAATCAGTAACATCATAAAAAACAAGAACCATACATTCCTGCAAACAAAAGCATGGAGTTGGTACAAAACAGAGGGTTTTGGCTAACAATACAGCATTTTCCCCTCTTGACAAATGTCCAAGAAAAAGCTCCAGGCCAAATATTTAAAAGTGGGTAGATAGGACTAAGGGAATGGTTATTATCATGGCAATGTTTATTACTACAAGGAAAGTAACATGAATTTTAAAGAGTCACCTTTCCAAACACTCTTATTCAATCAGAAAGAAACTGAGAGAGATTTAGATATCACTAACAAACTCAGACCATTCACAGAATGTTCCATCATGCCATCCTCCTAAAGATTAAGAATTGGCTTGCGCAATGTGACTATGGATTACTACATTTTGAAGTCTTTCAAACTGCAACATAAGATATTTCAGACAAAAAAGTGCTGATTTGAATCATGAATCTTTGGCCCTGTTTCACCTACCTCTTTTCATCCTCTTAGACATACTTGACATGACTCTTCCGTCTTTGTTTTTCCCAAACAATTCTAGAATTTCAATTGTTAATCAAACTTGAGGACTCATGTAAGAATGCACATAAACAAGTTCTTTTTCGCTTACCTTATTTCCAACAGCTATATGAGTGCCATCAGGTTTGTATGTGATATTGATATTCTCTCCACTAAGTTCAGCATGCTGAGTGCATTTTCCACCTAGAAAATGAGAGGTCAGTACACGTCAAATTTATTTTATAGGTAGTACAAATTAAGCAGTCAAGTCCACCTTTTCTCTCCTCAAGTTCAGAGAGAGTAAAAGGTGGAATTCAGTGTGGTGGACAAACTAAACTTATCTAGCAAGATGAAACAACACAGAGTTCCCTGAACAACGAAGAAACTGTTCCTGCTGCCAGCATTTCACTAGATATCAGTTTTGATACTGGTTATTTAAGTTGATACATTACAATAAAACATGGTTTAAGAGCCTATGCAAACACTTAATATATACTACCTATCATCAAGCAAATTTAACAACATCATGCCCTAAGTAACTCCTTGAATGTAATATATAACTTTGACCAACTATAGTAAAGAAAAGGAGAGAGCACACAGATTAAACAGAAAATATAAACAACAGAAGAAAGTCTATAATAGCCAAAAGTTACACAGAAAAAGTTAATGATAGAGAAAGGGAAGTAGGTTGCATCCATGTGAAAAAGAACTTAATGCCGAAAGCACAGAATAAGAATGCAAGACTTTAAGCATTGTCATGACATTAAGAAAGCGGTCCAAATATGCCTGAATTATCAAAATTAGGGGAAAATGACTCACTGCGAGCATCCCAAAGACGTACAGTCTTGTCACCTGCTGCAGTTGCTACTAAATCAGGATGCTTTGGGTCCCAGCATAGCTGATCTACACTGTCCGTATGCCCTTTTAATTCAATATCTTTGACCTTGCCCTGAATTTTAGACAAACACAACTCATGAGTATCTCCACACAAACCATATCCAATATGATTTCCCTCATCATTTCCTCCTAATATCAACAATGGATTGATGGAATTTGAACAAAAGTTTGTTGAAAGTTATACCTCCACAACACACACATGTAACATAATTAGCCCATGAAATACCGTAATGTACAGTTGCTAACCACTAGTTATCCAAAATATTCGAATGATGTGTTCCACTATGAAACCCAAGATATACTCAGGGTGATCATATTGTCAGTTTTCAGATATCTTCCTTTATATTTGCTTATCTAATGTCCTCTGATATTTTTTTTAAGAGATCAGTGAAAAGTGGAAAGAAACATCTGCACAAAATGCCTACATCTGTAAGTACTCAATCTCTTGGAATAAATTTGTACTCCTTTTTTCCTTACTTGGTCAAAGTTTATTTTAGCAAATTACTAGAAATCGGGTATGCAGGGGAAACAAAACTAAAATTGTAAATTATATTATGTAGAAACTATAAAAGAGAATATTCGAACAAAAATAATATTATATTTTAAAGATTCATTCTTAATAAATAGGATTAGATCAGAAAGGAATATTTCTATATTTCTATCCAACTGAATTTTCAAAAGCAATCCAAAAATCTTTCCATATTTTATCTGATAGCTTTTTGCAAATCAGTTTTAAAAAAGCGACTCTCCACAAATACGATTAAATTTGGAAGAAGTATTTTCTATTTTTTGGGAACAAAACCCATATATGTTTTATTTGTATTTTGCTTTCATAGGGAAGGTGTCAACAAGTTAGGTTAAGGTTGGGCTTCACCATATCCATATCCAGTTAAGACTCAAATCCAAACACCAGAACTGGTTAAAACTCTATATCTATAGCCAATTTTGGAACAGCCGACCCCCCCAACCAAAAAAAAAAAATGGTACTGGTTCAGTTACCTAGGTCAGGTATCAGGTAGTAATCTGATATTTAATAGGATGTGTTACTCTTATGGACTAATTTTTAATGCATCCAAAATGTCATCTCATAGATTGTAAAATATGAAAAAGACTGCACCTAAAAGAGGATATCTCTGTGCTATGACTTCTATGATTCAACAGCCGAAAGAGACAAAAAAGAAAAAGGCTAAACTATAGTAACCCTCGAACTTAGAGGGCTATGTCACTTTAGTCCCTGAACATCAAAAAGTTACAAAAGTAATCCTAAACTTTCTTTTTATTTCACTTTGATCCCTATTGTTAAACAGAAGAGACACCGTTTGATTTGATCCCATGTGGCAGCACACGTGGCATTCAAGTGACAAAATCAAATTTAAAACCCATAACCAATCTGTTAATCCAATATCCAATAATCCAATATCATTCATTTTTTTTCTTGTTTTTAACAACAAGAATTAAATGAGGGCAAGATCTCTATTATTGAAAAATGGGAGAGTATATTCAGCATAAAAATGACATATCGAATCTAGTAGCAGTGTTCTCTGACTTCAAACTATCATTTTTTTTCTTGATATAGTACATATTGGCAATATTTATTTAACAGAGCATTTTCTTCAGCAGATGCATGTTCTTAGAAAGAACGAGTGAGACAGAGAGATGATCGTTTGAGAACTTATGATGCAGTGATCCAATAAATTTTTTGATGGCAGCAAAACAGGGTATTAAAAAAGAGAAACTCTAGTTAGTTAAAAGTAAAAGCGTGAGTATCCAATGCACGAAATCAATTTAATAAAAATAGAAGTTTCACCATGTAAGTAATTTTAAACAAAATGGAAAGAGCTGGCCATGGTAATCAAGTCACATATCTATAGACAAATTTAATTACTCAAACTGACTGATTCCATGTTTAACTACCTTATTAGTATTTGGCATAAAATTTAAAGCATGTATCTCGTGTAAACTGAAAAATGTAGATTTTGCTATCAATGTAGGATCACACGGGCAAGCTCATATCAGTTATGGGAATCGATTAGTTGAATGCTACTGGAATTGGATAATTATTACTTGTCTAACCATACGGGTTAATAGGTCCTAAAAGGCTCATTGAAGAATAGAAAGGAACGTCAGCCCTGCTCCATGAACTTTAGTCATTGAAATCTTATTAGGATATGTGAAAGATAATGAGATGGCTCGAACAAAGAATTAGACATTGTAGATGAACATCTGTGCTAAATAGACAAAATCTTAATTTTTTTGTGTAACTTTAAGATTCATGCATGCATTATATTTATTATTTTACTTCAATTAATCATGGAAAGTACCTCAACTGGAATCCAGATGAATTTTTATAGTTGGAGCTTCCTGCCAAATAGTTGGTGATGCCATTGGGTTTACAAAAGTTCAGGAGAAATGGTTGGAAACACAATTATCAAGACTCAAGCGAGTAATGCCTCGAATGAAAAAGGCAATGAAATTAGTAGGCATGTTTTTAAAAAGAATATTCAAATAATGAAATAAACCAATCAGCAAGGACAAGACTAGTGGAAGAACTTAAAAAAAAACAAGCTGCCATGTCCAATTTTCTCCATTTATTCTTGTTCATAATTTTTAATTAATGTTAGCTTGGTTGAGAATTCTTGAGAGTAATATTTCTTTGTAGGCAAGAAGAAATAATGGGTAAGTAATAAAATTATTGTTTATTATCCGAAGGTGGGAGAAAAGGCAATTTCAGCAATTGGTTAGATGCCCATGAATAGATTGTGGCTGATAAGTTCTCGTTTATTAGACATAATGAATGGTGACAGTTTTGGATCAAAAAACTGAATGCCAACTGTTGTCGCCAAATCGTGTTCCTCGAACGTCGGGTAACGGAGAGTCTCCTCCTCGACGGGGTTCCTGCAAAAAAGTCCCCGAGGACCGGTTGCATCGGTGGGGACCCTCCGACGCTCATGTAAGCAACTTGAGAACAACGAAGAAAGAACTAAAGGAAATAGCTCGAGACTTTTGTTCAGATTCCCCCCTGCCATGAGCGAGGGGTTTTTATACCCTGCTCATGGGTTCCTCTTACCTCTTTTGAAAGGTTGCTGGGTCGGAGATGCTGTCGTTGGCAGAGGACAGATGGCAGGGCTAGTGGGGGACAGGCCACAACCGTTTCTGAGGTTGTCAGAGATACCCTGGTGTGCCATCCCTTTGTCAAATGCGGCATTGCAGGTGGTTAGTGGGCCTGATCGTGTCAGGTGGGTATTGCAACCGGTAGTGGCCGTGCAGGGTCGTAGGAGATTGATGGACCACGTGGTAGTTGCAGGCAGGCACTGCAATCGATAGTGGCCAAGCAGGGTCGCAGGAGATATGTGGGCCACGTGGTAGTTGCAGACGTCTGCCGGGGCCACATGGGGTCCCCGAGCGCCGAGGCCGAGATCGGGGCCGAGGCCGGGGTAGAGGCCGAGGCCAGGGTTGAGGCTAAGGCCGGGGCCAAGGTCGGGGCCGAGGTCGAGGAGAACTCGGGACTTAGCCTCACCGGGCCTAGCTTTTGTCGAAGACGGCGGGCACCTCTCATTAGCCTATCACCAACGGAGCCTGATCAGCCACACCAGATGCCCCCCCCGCCCTTTAAATGGTGTGGGTGTGCTTTCCGCCCAGCAGAAGGGGAGCCATGTCGCTCGATGGCTGATTCCGACACATCATTGATCGCCGAGGTTGGAGCCGAGGCCGAGGTCGGGGCCGAGGAGAACTCGGGACTTAGCCTCACGGGTGTGGCTTTTGTCGAAGACGGCGAGCACCTCCCGTTATCCTATCACCAACAGAGCCTGATCAGCCACACCATATGCCCCCCGCCCCTTGGATGGTGTGGGTGTGCTTCCTGCCCAGCAGAAGGGGTGCCATGTCGCTCGGTGGCTGATCCTGGCACATCATTGATCGCTGAGTGGTACACGTATCCCCGAGGGCGACAGCTCTTTAATGCTGGATGCACGGGGTATCGCAATGCCATTGCCTCGCTCGCTCCCACCGTCTAACCTGAAGGGGATCCTCATCGGGATGGGGGAAACCCTTCGGACTCCGTGAAAAGGTGATCGCCATCATTGAACCGATGTCATCAGTGTCCTGCCGTTGACCGAGGATCTCATGTTTCGCACGCCAGGCGGTTACCGAGACGACCCCTCCAATGGAAGGCGTGCGCGTGGCCGATCAAGTCGGATGGAACATTTCGAAAAAGGGGTAAAAGGAGGATCGCCCTTAGCCCAACTCCTCGCGCTTCCGAAGTTCTTCTTCCTCCCATGTGCCTAAGTCTCGCCTGAGCCTTCTTCTGCTTCCGCCTGAGCCTTCTTCTGCTTCCTCCGGCCTTCGCTGTCCCTCTTCTTCCCAGGTCAGTCTTCCCGACTTTTTTTACTCCCTTCCATGGCTTCCTCACCTGACTTGTGATCCTTCGCCCCTCCTTCCGGTGACTATTTCTCCCCTTCACAACTGCGACCTTCTCTGACCCCCTCTCTCCCCTGGTCCTCCTCTGATTCTACCGAGGATCGAGTTCCTCTGTCACAACGGCAAGTCGTCGGACAGGCCACTGTCAGGGGTCGTTCGGCCGCCGCTGGTCCCCCCTAGGGCTAGGGGGGAGTCCCCTGAAGGGTCTACCTCCACTATAACTGGCCAAGATTTAGCGAACCTTAGGGCCCAGTATAGGATCCCGACCAGTGTCCGACTATTCGTTCCTAGCCCCGATGACAGGGTAACCTCCTCTTGACCCGGGAGGGTTGCCCTGTACGAGGCATTCCTCAAGGTGGGCCTTCGGCCGCCTCTCCATCCGTTCGTAGCCAATCTTTTTGATAGGTATGCCCTAGTGCTCGTACAGTCGGTCCCAAATTCCATTCGGACCATCTGTGCATTCCTGGTGCCGTGCCACCTCCAAGGCATAGAAGCCAGAGTCTCCCTCTTCCGTGCTTTCTACAACCTCCGCCAACAGTCGGGTTGATGGATGTTCCACCTCAGGCCCGGCCGAGCCCTTAGACTCGGCCTTCTTCATCTGTCAAAGGGTGGAAGACCCGCTTCTTCTTCGTGGACCTCGAGGTAAGGCCGAGCTGGGGGGACCCAAACACGGGTCCGAACAAAAACCAGTTGGTGGTCCCGAGGGACAAGGAGGCATTCTACTGGCTGCTGACCACCGAGATCCCTCGCTGCAATGAGCTCTTGTCGGAGGAGAATCTGCGGCTGGCGGGCGCCATCCTGAGCAATGGTGAAGGCCCTTCCCTTTTTCTCTTTTTTCTTTTTCTTTTTTTTTACTGACCGACCTCCAATGTATGCAGACATGAGGTTACCTGATCACGTCATGAGGAAGGCAGCAGCCAAGAAGAGGAAAGCCACCGACGATGCCGAGGGGTCAAGGAAGCGGCCTCGGTCTAGGTCCCCGACTCGATTCTCAATTTAATCTCCAACTCTGATACCTCTGACCCGCCGGCACCGAGAGGACCGCGAGCCGGTCCTGGCCATCGACCTCATCGCCGACACATCTCCGGAGGAGCAGAGGGTCGAGATGACTCCACCCGCGGAGCCGACCCCCCTAGGTGCGGAGATGACTTGCCTAGGGGCCAAACCGACCCTGGTGGAAGGCTCGCCCGCGAGAGAGCGGGCGAGGAAGGAGGGCTCGATGGCAGCGGGGCCATCAGCGGGGGAGAGGCCGTCGGCATCCGACGCAGCAACCGCATCCTCGGACCCGATCGGGACCGCCGAGGGAGGTGGGGCCGGGGCTATGCCTTCCTGACCCTCCATTATGAACCAGGGCCGCATGGCCGAGTGGCTGTTGGCTCGAGTCTGCCTGCCCAAGTTCCAAGGGGAGCTCCACCGCCAGGGAGCTTCTTCCTTCTTCCGCAACATCTTCGTGGCCCAGCTGCGGGTTAGTATCTCTCTTTTTCTTCGTACGCATTCCTTTGCTTGCCTTCATACTGACAACAGCCTTTTGGTGCAGACGATAAACTCCATAGCTGCCATGAGGGATGTTCTCTTCCAGAGCGAGACGGTGCTTCGCCAAACTCAGCAGGAGTTGGCCGACGCATAGGCCCGTGCCAAGAGGGCCGAGGGGGCACTGGGAGCGGCCCGCACCGAGCTAGCTGAGGAGCTCGAGGAGCCAAGCGCCAGGCTGTGGCCAAGCTCGAGCGCGCTCGGGTAGCTGGTGAGTTGTTGGACGTCGCCAAGCCAACGATCAATGCTCGGGACCTGCGCATTGACTCGTACACCTTCGAGGTGAGGGCAGCCGAGCTGCGGGCCATCGGCACAAAGGAGTCCGCCCGGCTAGCTGATGCCAGGGCGGCCGAAAGGGAGGCACCAGCTCGGGCGGCGGAAGAGAGGGTCGTCGCTGCCGAGTAGAGGGCTGCCGCTGCTGAGGAGAGGGCAACCAACGCGGTGGATGACTTCCGAAGGACCACGGCCTTCGAGGATGAGCTGGCCGAGGCTTTCGTTGGCGCCTACCACCTCGGCTTCCAAGATGGCAAGGAGAAGGTCAGCCGTGTCCTCAACCTCAACGACATCGAGCCAAACAAGGTGCCGGAAGGGTCGGCTGCGCCACCAGGACCAGCCGACGATGGGTCAGCGCCGAGCAAGGCCTAACATATTGTACTTTTTCTTTTTTTATTTCTTCTTTCCTGTACTGAAGTCCGACTTGAGTCAGCATTTTGTGAACCTTTCGACCACTAATGAAAAGTAAGAAATTTCATTTAAGTGTTGATCTTTGGGTCTTTTCGGGTACTTAGCTTTGCTAGCTTATTGTTCCTTGTGAGGTTGAGTGAGCTCGGAGTAACGGCTCGGCCTATGGCTGAAGTGGACTTTAAGGTGAGCGCTGGGGCCGACCAAGAGGCTGGGCTTAGTTCCAGTGCAGGTGTCGATCTCCCGGGGCCAAGTTGACTCCAGGCCTTGGTATGGCTTTGGTGCCGAGCTGGCCTCAGGCTTTAAGTGCCGACCAGGGTCGGGCTTTGGTGCCGAGCTGGCCTCGAGCTTTAAATGCCGATCGAGGTCGGGCTTTAGTGCCGAGCTGGCCTCGGGCTTTAAGTGCCGATCGGGGTCAGGCTTTGGTGCCGAGCTGGCCTCGGGCTTTAAGTGCCAACCGGGGTCGGGCTTTGAAAGGATGAGATACTTGAACACATCTTTGTTAATCGAAGGAAAATGAGATATTCAAGGTTATCTTTATTTCAATAAGCTAAAAGGATGAGGTACTCAAACCTAAGATTGGTTGGTTGCATACATCATTGATAGTATCGGTAGAGGTTGTCCAAATTTCAGGTGCAGGGGATCGGAGTTCCATCGAGTCCTTCGATTCGATACGCTACGCGATGTAGAATCTCCGTGATCCGATAGGGTCCCTCCCAATTGGGAGACAGCTTGCCTCCTTCTATCGGTTTCGAGACCTTGGCTCGTCTGAGGACCAAGTCCCCCGGGAGGAATGCCTTGGAGCGAACACGAGCGTTGTAGTACTTGGCGGCTCTCTGGCGATAAGCTGCCATTCTGAGTCGTGCCCTATCACGTACTTCCTCGACGAAATCAAGGTTGGCTCGCAGTCGGCTCGGGTTGTCCCTCTTGTCATACGACTCCCCGAGGACTTGGAATTCCAACCTTCACGGGGACGATGGCCTCGAAGCCGAACACGAGACAAAAGGGGTCCTCCCCAGTGAGAGTGCGGGGCATCGTGTGATAGGCCCATAGCACGTTGGGGAGCTCTTCCACCCACCTTCCCTTAAAGTCATCCAGCCGTGTTCTGAGCCCCTAAAGGATGGTGCGGTTTGTTACCTCGGTCGCTCCATTTATTTATGGATGGCCGATCGAGGTAAACCATTGGCGGATGCCCAACTCGGCGCAGAATTCTCTAAAAGGAGCGATGTCGAACTGCCGACCATTGTCGGTAATGAGGGTATGGGGTAACCCGAACCAGCAGATAACGAACTTTCAAAAGAAAGACCTCACATTGCTCTCAGTAATTTGCTAGTGCCTCGGCCTCCACCCACTTGGTGAAGTGGCGATGGCAACGAGTAGAAATCTTCGCTAGTAGGAAGCCGAAGGGAATGGTCCCAGGATGTCCATTCCCCATTGGGCAAAAGACCATGGGGCCGACAAAGAGCTTAGCTGGGAGGTCAATCGTCGCTGGATGTTGGCATGTCGCTAACAACTATCGCACTTCCGAACCAGCTCGGCAGCATCCTCCTTCATTGTGGGCCAGTAGTACCCTTGGCGCAGAGCCTTGTATGCCAGTGCTCTGCCTCTCAGGTGGTTCTCGCATATGCCCTCATGGATCTCACGGAGGATATAGTCAGCGTCCGCAGGGCCGACACATTTAAGAAATGGATAGGAGGACCTTCGGAATAGCCGTTTGTCTAACATCAGGAACTTAGGGGCTCGCCATTTGAGCAATTTGGCCTCCGCAAGGTCCTCAGGGAGAGTGTCATCGGTGAGGTACTGGACATAAGCCTCTGTCCACGCGGGCTCTTGGTCAATCGGCAAGACCTCCCCCATGGCCTCGATGCTCGGGATCTCCAAGTGCTCCACATATGTCCTCCCAAGTCCCCGTCGGCCGAGGTGGCTAGATGGGATAGTGCATTGGCTCCGGCATTCTTGTCCCTGGGGATATAACTGACTCTGAAGTGAGTGAAAAGTGAGGCTTGTGATCGGACCTTACTGAGATAACGGGACATGGTGGTGTCCCAGGCTTCGTACTCCCCAGCGATTTGGCCAGAGACGAGTTGGGAGTTAGTGAAGGCTCTAAGGTACTCTGTCTTGAGCTTCCGAGCAAGTCTCATTCCGGTCAACAATGCTTCGTACTCAGTTTGGTTGTTGATAGCGGGAAAGAGGAACCGAAGGGCGTACTCCACCACCGTCCCCTCGCGACTAGCGAGTATGAGGCCCGCTCCACTTTCCTAGGAGTTCCACGCACCGTCTACATGGAGGATCCATTCCTCCTTTGTCGCCTCAAAAGAGGTGACCGATGGCGCCATGCCGAGCTCTTCTGGTTGCTCCTCAGCCCAGGTGCAGTCCGCCAAGACTTGGAACTTCATGGCCGATCTTGGTCAGAATAACAGATTGAATTCTCCCAGCTTGACTGCCCACTTTGCCAACCGACCGAAGGTATCGGGATGAGACAGGATCGCCTTCAGCAGTTGGTCCGTGAGCACCACGATCGGGTGGACTTAGAAGTAGGGCATAAGACGTTGAGTGAAGATTATTAACGTGAAAATAATTTTTTCCGTCTTGGAATACCTGATCTACACGTCGTGAAGCACTTTGCTTGTGTAGTAGATTAGTCTCTATGCCCCATCAGAGTCCACGCGGATAAGGACTGAGCTGACGACCTCTTGGGAGGCAGTAAGGTATAGGAAAAGGTCTTCTCCTTCCGTCGGTTTCGACAGCAATGGCAGGGTCGACAAGAACTCCTTCAGCCCTTCAAAAGCTTTTTGGCACTCCTCCGTCCAATCGAAGTTGTTCGCCTTCCGTAATGCCCTGAAGAAAGGCAGGCACCGCTCGGCCGACCTCGACAGGAATCGACTCAAGGCCGCCACCCTCCCGGTCAAATAGTGTACCTTCTTGCTGGTCGAAGATCTCATGTCGAGAATGGCACGGATCTTATCTGGGTTCGCCTCGATTCCTTGCTGGGTCACCAAGAAACCCAGGAACTTACCCGTCGTGATCCCGAAAGCACACTTGCGGGGATTTAGTCTCATCTGGTGCTGGCGGAGGTTACCGAAGGTTTCCGCCAGGTCAGCAACGTGGTCGTCAGCGTGGACACTTTTAGTCAGCATATCGTCCACGTATACCTCCATGTTGCACCCGATCTGATCCTCGAAGACCTTATTCATCAGCCTTTGGTACGTGGCTCCTTCATTCTTTAGTCCAAAAGACATTACCTTGTAGCAGTAGATGCCCTTCTCGGTCACAAAGGAAGTGGCCTCCTTATCCGCCGGATCCATCATAATCTGGTTATACCCCGAGAAGGCATCTATGAAGCTAAGGGTCTCATGGCCCGACGTAGCATCCACCAACTGATCGATCCTGGACAGTGGGAAGCTGTCCTTGGGGTACGCCTTGTTGAGGTCGGTGAAGTCTACGCACATCCTCTAGTTCCCATTAGCCTTGCAGACCATTACCATGTTCGCCAGCCAGTCTGGATAATGCACCTTCCAGATATGGCCGGCGGCAATCAACTTGCTGACCTCCTCATCGATGGCCTTTTGCCGCTCAGAGGCAAGCTCCTCTTCTTTTGTCGGATTGGCCGACACTGCAGGTTGATGCTGAGTTTGTGAGTGATCACCTCTGGTGGTATACCCGGAACATCCGATGGTGCGAGCACCAGGATCAAGCAGAGGATTCTTAACCCTCTGTGGATATTTGATTAGTTATGATTCAAGTCTTGAGTTGGAAAATAAAGTTTAGTTTATTTTGAGTCCCATCCAGTTCATTTTATTCTAAATTGAGTCCTATCCAGTTCAATTTATTTTAATGTGAGTCCTGTAGTAAGTTCATCAGCTTACTAAAGGAGACATCAGTATTGGAGCAAAAGACAAGGCCATCACAGTCAGACAAAACAGCTGCTAAATTCAAGTTGGTGCCATACCTACTTCAAGCAGCCCACATGCCATCTAGCAGAGCAAGCAACCTTCCCGATCTGGATGATCATTTTCCTCATCTGGCCGATGCCGATTTTATGCCAAATTATGCTGTCGTTGATTGTATCTCATCATATCTAGAAGATCACCTGCCTCATCTGGACGCCACAGATTTCATGCCGAATCCAGCTGTCGCTGATTGCATCTAGAAGATCACCTTCCTTATCTGGACGCTGTAGATTTCATGCCAAATTTGATTAGGGCGCCTTTTTTCTTTTCTCTCTTTTCATATCTATTTTCTTGGGCCAAAGTCTCTTGCTCTATAAAAGAGGCCCTCTTGTATGAATAATGTATCTTTTATTATTAATCAATCAATCCAAGTTTTGAGTTATTGTGATTTTGTTAATTGATTCTCTAGTGCTCTTATTTCCCTCCTCCTGCACGTGCCAACATCCTAAGTCTCTAGGAGAAACCCTGGCCGCCACCTTTGTCTTCCAATAGTGGACGCCCAAAAGCCCTTGGTCGGCCTCCCCTTTTCTATACTCCTTCCTTGTCTCTTTGCCTCTATTCTAAATTTTCTCTATTATTCTTTAACCCTTGTATGGTGATCTTGCAGATCCCTAAATAGCCACGAATCCAGGATTCAAGGTGATCGTCATCCAAATCAGCAAATACTTGGCCGCAGATCCGTGGGCTCAAGGCTTGGTCATCTAGGGCACATCCGCCAGGCAGAGCAACCCCTTTAACACTTTGATCTTCCCCCTCTTGCTAGGTATACCCCTCTAATCTACTAGTAACTTTATTGTAGGAGAGCAAGCCCTATCGAGGCTTCTTAGCCTCGGCGGTCCTTCTTCCTTATTTTTTTAGGAACTGTTTCGCGTGCGGATTTACTGTGAATTTTTCTGAATCCCTCTCAGGCTATTACTTTGGAAGAATATCAACTGCAATTATTAATCATTAAAAAAAATTACTTGCATGCAAATCGGTCCTGCATCATCCGAGTTGGTCCGAAGAAAAGTGAGTCGGTCTCTTGCCTCCTCGGGAAGAAGTGCCTCGACCCGGACCGTCCTTGCTAGGTCCTCCCCCAGTGGAAACGCCAATAGGTGCTCGGCATGCTCTTCCCTCCTTTTGGCCTCCCTGGGGTCCAGCGACTCTGGCGCTAAGGGAGCGACTATGGCTTGCGGATTAGGGACCGTATGGTAGCAAACGGCACTGGGCTCCTCTCTCCGCGTATTTCCCCAATCCCTGCGTCGGTAGGAAACCTGACCAGTAGTCGCTTGGTGGAGATGATGGCGTCCAAGAGATTCAGGCTGGACCGTCCGAGGATAGCATTGTAGGCTAGGGGGACTTGGACGACCAGGAACTTGATGAGGACTGTGCTCTGGCACGGCAATATCCTGGTCGTGACTAGGAAGGTAATCTCTCGTTCCACCTTCATAGAGTTCCCAGTAAAGCCCATCAGGGGCGTGGTCACGGGTCGAAGGGAATCAATGGACAAGCTCATTTGAACAAAAGCATCGTAACTAAGGACATCGACTGAGCTTCCACTATCAACTAGAATTCTTTTTACAGGGTATTTTGCGATCGTTATAGACACGATGACGCTGTCATCATTAGGATTATCCACTCCCTCTAGGTCCTCTTTCGAGAAAGGGATTACAGTATCTACCCCCTCATCCCCTCGTAGCCTCTTGGTTGCGCCGTCTGCCCCCAAGAAATCATGGCCACCGTCTTCTCGGTCGGGGCATTGTCGATGCCGATCTAGGTAGGCAGGGGCGCCAACAAGCCTGGCACTGTCGGGTTCCCCCTCTGGACAAACTTGCCGAGGTACCCCCGCTAGATGAGGTCCTTGATCACCTTCTTCAGCTAGCGGCAGTCTTTTGTGTCGTGGCCGTGATCACGATGAAAGCGGCAGTAGAGGTTCTTGTTGCAGAGGGCTCCCAGCTTTAGAGGAGCGGGGCGCTGAAGATACGACTCGCCCTCGATCTCCATTAGGATGTTGGATATCGGGGCGAGCAAGGGGGTGAAGGGCCCCTCTCTCGAGGCGAGGGCCCGCAATCGATTATCCAGCCAACGGAGTGGCTTGGGCCTCCTAGGACGAGGCTTGTCAGGCTCCGGACGGGCTTGCTTCTTGTCGAACCCTCCATCGGCTTCCCTCCACGAAGAGTCTGCCTCATTAGCGCGGATATACTTCTGGGTTCGGCTCAACAACTCAGCATAGGAGCTCGAAGGTTTCTTGTCGAGAGAGTAGGCAAAGCGGGAAGGACAGAGTCCTCACTTCAAGGCCAGAGTGGCCACAGAGTCGTCGAGGTTGTAAAAACTCGAGAGCGACTTCCTTGAACCGAGCGATGAAGTCTCTTAGTGACTCGCCGCTCTTTTGTTGGACAGAGAATAAGCTGTCGGCCACCCGCAGGATCTTCCGGCACGCATCAAAATGGGCCAGGAAGGCCCTCTCCAGCTGCCGAAAGGAGTTGATGCTCCGAGACAGCAACCCAGAATATCATGCTCGGGCAGCCTTTCGAAGGATGGCCGAGAAGCCGATGTAGAGAAAGGATTTGGTCGCTCCTTGGACTTGCATGAAGACCTTGTAGCTCTCCAGATGGTCAAGGGGGTCCGTGGTGCAATCGTATGGGTCTAGTTGCGGGAGGCAAAACCGAGTCGATATCGGTTCCTCCATAATGCGGCGAGACTGCGAAGGGCAGCTATCGTAGTCCACGTCAGGCTGATTGGTGATCTTGCGGCTGAGCTCCTCCAGCCGCTGGTTGTACTCCTCTAGCCGTCGCTCGGCCCGACGAGCGATCTGACCGTCAAAGGACCCATCCCAGGAAGATCTTGAGGACGGGAAGGGGCGGTGCCGATAGTGATGCGCCTGCTCGATCTCCCTCCCATGCCGCCGTTTGCAGGAGTCGTCAGAGTGGCGGGAGGGGGATCGAAGCCTCTTAGAGACTTTTGTTCAATCCCCCCTCCGCCATAAGCAAGGGATTTTTATACCTGCTCAGGGATCCCTCTTACCCCTTCTGGAAGGTTGCTGGGTTGGAGACGCAGCCGTTGGCAGAGGACAGATGGCAGAGCTAGTGAGGGACAGGCCATAACCATTTCTGAGGTTGTTAGAGGTACCCTGCTGTACCATCTCTCAGCCAAATGCGGCATCGCAAGTGATTGGTGGGCCTGGTCGTGTCAAGTGGGTACTGCAACTGGTAGTGGCCGTGCAGGATCGCAGTAGATTGGTGGGCCACATGGTAGTTGTAGACGGGCACTGCAACCGGTAGTGGCCGCACAGGGTCGCAAGAGATATGTGGGCCACGTGATAGTTGCAAGCATCTGCCGGGCCACGTAGGGTTCCCGGGTGCCGAGGCTGAGATCGAAGCCGAGGCTAGGGCCGAGGTCGGGACCGGGGCCGAGGCCGAGGTCGGGACTGGGGCCGAGGCCAAGGAGAACTCGGGACTTAGCCTCACTGGGCCTGGCTTTTGTCGAAGACGATGGGCACCTCCCGTTAGTAACGGAGCCTAATCAGCCACACCACCAACAATGAGGGGATATGGTTCTTGGTATTGGAAAATCATGAGTATACATGGAAGCAGGTCATGAGGGTTGATAGTGTAGAGTTACAGATAACTTAGTAAAAAGATCTTGAATGCACCCTCAGTTCAAAAAGACATTTGCTAGCGAACAGATTTATTGAAGTTGTGGTGGAGTATTTATTCATTAGGAACCGGAAATAAACAAAGTGCTTTCCTAGAATGGAGATTATTGCTTCAAACTTGAATGTCATAGGAGTGAGGAGAGTGAGGAAGGTTAAGTGAGGCTTTAATTATTATGAATTGCTGGATTCTGAGAGTAAGAGGTGTGTGCTGAAATACAAAAATGCAAAGCTAAAGAGGAGGGTTGCTGCATTATTTACTCTGATGGCCCATATTGAATGGAATTATTGGGTCAGAAATGTCTAAAAGTTCAGGTATTTTGCCACTTGGGTGAAAATCCTCAGCAATGCTGTTAGAAAGAGAGGTATCAAACTAAAAAAGAAAATTTACATCTGTCCAACAACATTGAAACTGCAGCATCAATTCACTCAAATTTAAGTATGACCAGTGTTGAATGTTGCTGAGATTAGACCTTTCTCTTAAAAGAATAGCTGTAGCTATTGAATCTGTTAGAATAAGATGATATTTGTAGAATGATAGGATCTATATTCACTAAAAAATGATCCAAAAAAAATGCACAACAGTTTGCTATGAGCAGGCTATAGTTGGACTTGACTATCTCCTTGATGACATAATAACGTGTGCTATATACCACAACATAGATAACTTCAACCACTGAATCAAGGTTTGTAAGGTTACTTCTACTTGGACGAGAATAAAAGCCACTTTCTTACCAGAAAATATGTACTAGGGATGATGTTGCTTAAGTTCATTCACTAGAGTTTAGTGTTTTGTATTTCCTTGATACAAAAGAAGAAGAAGAAATTGCAACCTTGAAGCAGTGACTTTTGAAAATCTAATTCTGGAGCTTAAAATGCAATTTTTCTCTCTCTCTCTTTACTCTTTTATTTTCCCTGTTTGGCAGAGCACAACCTATCTCACAACCTCAAAGCTTAAAAAAAGAATAATGTAACAAGATCATCCATCCAGCACCATTTTCCAACGACTTGTTATAGAAATCCTGAAATGTCATCATAATTTTTATGCTCCAGATATGCACTACATTGAAAAACAGAAAAAGGGAAAAATAGAAATTCCAAGTTAGGTCTAGGTTTCATCCAACCGTGGAAATAACCCAGAAAGAATTAAAATTTCTTCTTCTAGAATATTGCATTTGTTTGGCTGAAAGTAATCTTGAAACTCTGATACGTTTCTTGGTTCTCAGAAGCATCAAATCCCAAAAAGAATGGATAGATCAAAACTTTTTAACCCGATTTAAATTTTACATCTGTAATGCAAGGTCACATTAAAAAAAAAAAAGAGCCGATATAAAAGAGCGAGATTACATGACCGTGTGGATCGATGTTCCAGACGCGAGCAGTGTGATCTACGGAACCAGACGCAAGCTTGGTGCCCAAACAATTCCACGCTACCGAGTGAACCTTACCGTCAAAAGAATACATCATCGTGTTGGGTTAAAAAGAAATCAAGAACCTAAGTTTTCCAACAATAAACGAAAAGAAAAAAAAAAAAATCACCCATGCTAGGGTTTCTGAGGAATCTAATCAAGAAAACATTTTTGTTCTCCACACCTTTTTCTTGTGGCCCTGGTACTCTCTGCAGCTTAGGTTCTTGAGCAAGCTCAGGGACTTCTCTTCCATGGCGGCTCTCTCGAAGCTCAGGCCGTTGAGAGAACGAAGGACGAGGTGGGAGAAAAGAGAGACTAAGATATAAATAACCTTGGTCTTTTTGATCTTGGGGAGGGGCAGTTGGGGAATTTCAGGTGATTATGCGGCCTGGTCGGTGCCCGCAGCCCGCTAGTAGGTTTGGCCCATGGAGCCCACAAATATCTACGTTAAAAAATATAGCATCTTATATTTAATTATAAATTTTTTAACTGAAATATTTTATTTTTTAAAATATTTATAGAAAAATACGATTATTATTTTATTTCTTTAATTTTATTTTTCCAAGATTCTGGACCCAATTTTTAAAGACATTCGATCCATCTCTTATTTATAGTTTTCTTTAAATTTAACCTTTTTTTTGCAAAATTTATAAATACTCTTTATCTAATTCATATATCTTATCTATCTCTTTATCTAATTCATATATCTTACCTATCTCATTTATAATTTTTAAAATTTAATTTATTTTTTAATGTGCACACAAGTTCAACTAGTTATAGTTAGGGTTGCTACATTCATACATGAGTATTAATCAAATAAAACTTTAAATTTTCAATTCTTTTTAGAATGATAAATTTATTATAATTCTAAGATATCTCATGCTTTCAAAAATGATAATTATTCCTAATAAATATTTTCTATGTGATGAGGGGTAAAATCGTCATTGCATTGTTGACCGCTCACATCGGCGATGGGGTCGCGCCCAGTCCAAATGCCCTGTCACGATATTCTAGCGACAAGAGTCTCCTCATTATGAAGAAAGAGAACAAGAGGGAAAAAAAGGGTCACGCCATGTGCGTGGGTTCTCCTAAAGGCCCACTCATTAATATCCGTCAAATCAATAAGCCGAAGCATTCAATGGTGCAGAAACGGTCATAATGACTTGGCCAGCATTTAATGGAATAAAAAGAGAAGAGAAAGCATACTTCGGCCAACATAGCTCGGCCAGCCTCAACATCAGCCAGTTTCAGCATAGCTCAGCTAATATAGTTCGGCCAACATGCATCGGCAAAATAGTTCGGCCAACATGTCTCGGCAAATATAGTTCGGCAAATATAGTTCGGCCTCCGCAACCACGCTATGTCTTTTGCATCAAGGCGTTTATGACCTCATAAAGGCCATATATATCCACCTGCTTTAAGGCATTCAATGCCTTATTTTCTTTCCTGCATTAAGGCATTTATGGCTGCCACGTTCGCCCTTTATGCCTCGGCACCTACCTCCGCCGAGCCTCTGCCAGCCATGATGACTGAACCACAACACCTCTGCGGAATCTGGCGCGGGAGAGTTCAAATTCACTGTAACAGAATAAGATTCCAAACAAGGAATCATGCCAAAACGTGGCCTAGGACCTACAATAGTGGCCTAGGGACCACGCAGCCACTGAGTCTCGAGCCATCGGCCAGCTCTCCCCGCCTCCCAGCCGTCGATCCTCTAACTAACCAGATATGGATCCTACCGGCCCTGTAACAACCTGATTCGAATCCGTTTCGAATCCCAACAACTTTCAGACCTCATCCAGAGCACGTCCAAGAAGTCAGGTGACCGCCTATAAATACTACCACCCTCAAGCCTCTCAGGTACGGCTATTCTACGCCCATTTTTCATTCGCAGTTCTCACACTCCGCCATGAAAGCTCCCACGAGAGCTCGGAGGAACTCTTCCTGGGGGATCCTTCTCCCCATATTTGTTGATTGCTGGTCTCCACTGACTTGGGCGTCGGAGGGTCTTCCGCAGAGGGCCACCCCCAACGCCTCTTGCGTGAGGACTGTCTTGCAGGTCCGCCTAGGAGGGAGCCCATGCTGCAGCCCGATCGCGCCCGAGCCGGAGGACAGATTTCAGCGGCAACAGATTGGCGCTAGAGGAAGGGCCTCAAGTCCCGTTAAACTTGAAAAAAGGAGACAAGGATCTCGATCTGGAAGAGAACCTCTCCAATGGCTAATCGGAGAAGGGCAACTTCTGAAGCCCAGGACCGGGTCGCCTCCCAGAGACCCGATCCGATGAGTATCGTGGCACTGCCGCCGCCACCAGCTGAGACTCCGTCGCCACCAGCTGTCCCAGTGACCCAGGACCCGTTCGCCACACTGGTCCAGCAGGTCCAGGCCCTGACCCGTCTAGTTCAGGAGCGCCATACAGCTCCCCATCCAGTTGTAGCTACCCCTGCTCCATGCCTCCCAGAAGAGGCCGCAGCTCCTCTTTCTCCAGCCACTTCTTCTTCTGGTCCGCATGGAGTTGCGGACCCCCCATGTCGACCTAAGGAGGCCAGACTAGTCCCGCAAGGGGGCTTCGACAAGGATCTCCCCAGATCTCGGTGGGCCCGATCCATCTCTCCGGTGTCCTCTCGCCACGACTCGATGCCGTCTCCGCCTTCTCCCTGCCTTGGCACAACAGATCGGCTTCCATAGCCGCGCTATGCGCACCAAGGCATTTATGGCCTCATAAAGGCCATGTGCATCTACCTGCATTTAATGCCTTATCTCCTTCCATCATTAAGGCATTTATGGCTGCCGCATTGCCCCCTAGGCACCTTTTGCCTGAGGAAGGATGGCGTCATAAAGCCAAGACAAAGAGTTCTTGACTCCATGCTTCACAGAAGTCCGACGTCCAGCTTCAGCCTCAGCCAGTGGGCCTACCGCACCACCCAGAGAATTCCCGCATGCGGGACCCGTTCCGGATGGCCTTTGGAGTGGAAGCTATCATCCCCGTGGAGATAGGACTTCCCTCTCCGCGGGTGCTATCACGCCTCCAGAGTCAAAGGGAGATCCTTCTCGCCCGGTGACCCTGTTCTCCGGAAAGCATCTGTCTCCAAACCGCTGGAGCAAGGAAAACTGGCACCAAATTGGGAAGGCCCCTACCAAGTGGCGGAGATCATTGGACCGGGAACCTACAAGCTGCAAGATCTAAACGGAAAGTTTGTCCCCCGGACGTGAAACTCGGACAATCTTCATAAGTATTATCAATAGGGTATGTCCTCTATAAGTCCATTTTGATATGCCTTATTATACCTTCCTGTCGGCATGTATTTTCGTAATTTGCAATGTGAATCATCACACATTATGTTGCCAAAGATTGCGAAAAGAAACAGGTACTGCTCACCAATCCTCGGTACGACCGAGTTGCCTATTTGCACAGGAAATCTCCGAACCTTGGCAGGGCCAAGTAAAATTCTCCGAACCTCGGCTGGGCCGAGCAACAAATTCTCCGAACCTTGGCAGGGCCAAGTAAAAATCTCCGAACCTTGGCGGGCCGAGCAACAAAATTCTCCGAACCTTGGCAGGGCCAAGTAAAAATTCTCGAACCTCGGCTGGGCCGAGCAACCAATTCTTCGAACCTTGGCAGCGCCAAGTAAATATAATCTTAAAGGCTCGGCTACAACTGAGTAACGGTCTCCGAACCTTGGCAGCGCCAAGTAAAATATAATCTTGAAGGCTCGGCTACAACCGAGTAACGGTCTCCGAACCTTGGCAGCGCCAAGTAAAATATAATCTTGAAGGCTCGGCTACAACCGAGTAACGGTCTCCGAACCTTGGCAGCGCCAAGTAAATATAATCTTGAAGGCTCGGCTACAACCGAGTAACGGTCTCCGAACCTTGGCACGCCAAGTAAAATATAATCTTGGAAGGCTCGGCAACGCCGAGTATTTATTATTGAAGCCTCGGTTACAACCGAGTAGCACCTTGGAAGGCTCGGCAACACCGAGTAATTTATTATTTGGAAGCCTCGGTTACAACCGAGTAGCATCTTGGGAAGGCTCGGCAACAACGAGTAATATATTTCTAAAGGCTCAGCAACAACCGAGTAATAAATTCCCAGAGCATTGGCCAAAGACCGAGTGATATATTTCTGAAGGCTCGGCAACAACCGAGTAATAAATTCATCCATAAAAGTATGCTCTTTCTATACCCATTTTTATTCATTGAATTAAATTCTGTTTTTAAAGGCTTGCGAAATTCTTATAACTCTCCTTGAAAGATGCAATAAGAAGCATGTCGTATAAATCCTCGGCTGGGCCGAGCAATAAATCTCCGAACCTTGGCAGCGCCAAGTAAAATATAATCTTGGAAGGCTCGGCAACGCCGAGTATTTTATTATTTGAAGCCTCGGTTACAACCGAGTAGCACCTTGGAAGGCTCGGCTTGGAAGCCTCGGTTACAACCGAGTAGCATCTTGGAAGGCTCGGCAACACCGAGTATTTTATTATTTGAAGCCTCGGTCACAACCGAGTAGCACCTTGGAAGGCTCGGCAACACTGAGTAATTTATTATTTGAAGCCTCGGTTACAACCGAGTAGCAATTAATATTTGAAGCCTCGGTTACAACCGAGTAGCATCTTGGAAGGCTCGGCAACACCGAGTAATTTATTATTTGGAAGCCTCGGTTACAACCGAGTAGCATCTTGGAAGGCTCGGCAACACCGAGTATTTTATTATTTGAAGCCTCGGTTACAACCGAGTAGCACCTTGGAAGGCTCGGCAACACCGAGTAATTTATTATTTGGAAGCCTCGGTTACAACCGAGTAGCATCTTGGAAGGCTCGGCAACACCGAGTATTTTATTATTTGAAGCCTCGGTTATAACCGAGTAGCACCTTGGAAGGCTCGGCAACACCGAGTAATTTATTATTTGAAGCCTCGGTCACAACAGAGTAGCAATTAATATTTGAAGCCTCGGTTACAACCAAGTAGCATCTTGGGAAGGCTCGGTAACAACCAAGTAATATATTTCTAAAGGCTCGGCAACAACCAAGTAATAAATTCATCCATAAAACCTCGGCCAATCCGAGTGATACAGCACTAAAGCTTCGTCCCAACCGGATAATTTTTCGGACACTCTAGTGCAACTAAAGCACCTTATTTTACTTCAGCAAGGGGGCCGCCCAAGCCTTTCCCTAACCTACACAGAGATGAACACTTCCTCTATAGAGGATCGAATGACACGTCCCCTAAATAAGATTGCTCCAGAATTCTACTCCCTATATCCGAAATTACACTTCGGACTAGGGAGTGGGGGGCATGTGATGAGGGGTAAAATCGTCATTGCATTGTTGATCGCTCACATCGGCGATGGGGTCGCACCCAGTCCAAATGCCCTGCTGGCACGACATTCTAGCGACAAGAGTCTCCTCATTATGAAGAAAGAGAACAAGAGGGAAAAAAGGGTCACGCCATGTGCGTGGGTTCTCTCAAGGGCCCCTCATTAATATCCGTCAAATCAATAAGCCGGAGCATTCAATGGTGCAAAATGGTCATAATGACTTGGCCAGCATTTAATGGAATAAAAAGAGAAGAAAGCATACTTCGGCCAACATAGTTCGGCCAGCCTCAACATCAGCCAATTTCAGCATAGCTCAGCCAATATAGTTCGGCCAACATGCCTCGGAAAATATAGTTCGGCAAATATAGTTCGGCCAACATGCCTCGGCAAATATAGTTAGGCAAATATAGTTCGGCCTCCACAACCACGCTATGTCTTTTGCATCAAAGCATTTATGACCTCATAAAGGCCACATATATCCACCTGCTTTAAGGCATTCAATGCCTTATTTTCTTCCCTGCATTAAGGCATTTATGGCTGCCACGTTCACCTTTTATGCCTCGGCACTTACCTCCGCCGAGCGTCCGCCAGCCATGATGACTGAACCACAACACCTCTGCGGAATCTGGCGCGGAAGAGTTCAAATTCACTGTAACAGAATAAGATTCCAAACAAAGAATCATGCCAAAACGTGGCCTAGGACCTACAATAGTGGCCTAGGGACCACGCAGCCACTGAGTCTCGAGCCATCGGCCAGCTCTCCCCGCCTCCCAGCCGTCGATCCTCTAACTAACCAGATATGGATCCTACCGGCCCTGTAACAACCTGATTCGAATCCGTTTCGAATCCCAACAACTTTCAGACCTCATCTAGAGCACGTCCAAGAAGTCAGGTGACCGCCTATAAATACTACCACCCTCAAGCCTCTCAGGTATGGCTATTCTACGCCCATTTTTTATTCGCAGTTCTCACACTCCGCCATGAAAACTCCCACGAGAGCTCGGAGGAACTCTTCTTGGGGGATCCTTCTCCCCATATTTGTTGATTGCTGGTCTCCACTGACTTGGGCGTCGGAGGGTCTTCCGCAGAGGGCCACCCCCAACGCCTCTTGCGTGAGGACTGTCTTGCAGGTCCGCCTAGGAGGGAGCCCATGCTGCAGCCCGATCGCGCCCGAGCCGGAGGACAGATTTCAGCGGCAACACTATGTTTAAGATTTATTTTAGATTTTAAAATGTCAAAATTTTAAAATAATCTATGATAATATTATATTTATTTTTGTTATAATAAATGTTGCTTGTATTTGTTTGCTAGCATGTTTGGATATAGAAAGGATATAAAATTATTTCACTATTGGTCACAATATTGATGTTGCATGAGCTATCATCACAATTATGTTACTTAGCAATGCATGAATCTACTCAAATTAGCATGGTTACAGAGTTGAATACAGTAAACTAGTTACGTCTGTATTCAAGATATCATTATATTTTTATTTTTCTTGTTTAGAGAATACATATACATATATATATATATATATATATATATATATATATATATATATAATAGTTTATGTTGCTATAATCATCCATTAGTAGCCTTCAAATCTTATAAAAATAAGATATAATTCAAAATTTATATCGTAGCTTGATATATATATATATATATAAGATAAAGAATATTTTTACCATGCTATATGCTCTGAACTAATATATCTCCGACAAATAAAATGCTCCTCTATAAATAAATATGGTGGGACTATATTATTTTAGTCCTCATGGAACCAATGGCAATAAATTATTTAATAAATATAACATTATAAAACATAAGAAAATCTAATATCCCACAAAGCTTCTTATATTTTTTGATACACATTTTTTCCAAAGAAAACAATTAAGATACACTTTAAGTAAAAGGATATTATGTGCCATGAATGAATATAGTTGCATTTTTAATTTTTAAAAAAATAAAAAATCTAAAAAATGAATTATCATAACATATTTGGATCACACTCCCTTTTGTTAGAGGATGATACTTTAATTATTAAGAGATGTTAGTCAATAAAAAGAATGAAGGATGAAGAATTTTTCTTATTATGTATTTAATTTACTAATTTATCAGCAGTTTTCTATAAAATTGTAGAATATTTCTGTCTTCTTAGTCACATCTCTTTGTATTAATTGTAGGTAAATTAATAAGCTAGCTTCTCTAATCTAGTATGGTGAATTAGTTTTAATTGAATTTGCATCAATTATCATGATGAAGTTTTCTTAATGAAGTTATAAGACAATTGGCATGGCACAATAAAATAAAAATTATCAAATATAGTCCTTCTATTTTTTAAAATAAAGTTTTATGCTTGTAACCTCTTCCCCTTGCACTAAAAATATCTAGATTAATGAGTCAGTTTTGCAACATAGTAAAATTTATATCCAATGATAACTTTCTAGAAAACCATGGTAAGATTCATGATTGTGAAGCCATAAGTTAGTTAATGTAATAAACAAATATCAAAATTGATTAATGTATTGTTTCAATTTTGTTTAGTAGAAGTTAGTTGTTTCGGTAGCTTGCCTAAAGTCTATAAGCAAAGTGTAGAGTATGTAAAGTCGATCCTTCTATTCATTGCTATATGCTTGAATCAGTCTTTTATTAAGATGTAGTAAATAACTTAAAAATTTATCATTATATAGAGTTACCATCTTTTATCAAGTTATATTCACTATCGTAATGAATTATTATACTATAAACTATATGCAATTTAAAAAAAAAAAAGAATGAAAATCGGCAAATAGCTCTTAAATCTAAAAAATTTGTACTTGTTTATAACGTAGCTAAACTCATAAGTCTTTCAAGCAAATAAGTAGATTGTTTTAGAATTTCATGGCCACCATCGCATCAATTATTGACGAAACTTTTTATTGCGAACATATGCATCACCGAGCATGATAAGAAAAAAAAATTGATAAATATGCTATTTTTTAAAAAACCCTTAAGTTTGAAACTCTCTTCTATATAAAAAAGAAGATAAATCTCCACATCTATTATCTTGCCTAATAAAATAAATTTCATTAAAATCTTGTCATTATGTATAACGATAAATTTTTATAAAGTCATTGTAGCTGTCATAATGAAATGTTTAGCTGCTAAGCCATAGTTGTTTGTCATGATAAATAAAAATAAAATAACAATATATAAAGTCTTTTAAATATGATCATACTTATGGCCTTCACTTTTTTATAATATTCATGTTGATAAAATAAATTATTTTAAAATTCTATTATTATGTAGAAAGACAATCTCTTGTGAAATTATATTAGCTATCGTGATAAATTTATATATATATATATGGTAGATTATGAGCATCTCAACAAAACTAAAAGAATAAATCATAAAAAATAATTTAATCAACTCGACTTAACGCGGCTCATCTAAGCCTTTTCCCAACTACATGGGGTCAGCTACATAAATCTGTTTCCTTCACTCTGCTCTATTCATGACTAAGTCGACATTCAAATTACAAATAGTTATATCTTTTTTAATTATATCTATTCATGTAGTTTAGGTCCACCTCTACCTCTATCCTTACCATGAATTGTTAAAAGATCACTCTTTCTAACTGAAGCATCTAAAGGTTTATGTTGTATAGTCCAAACCACCGTAATCGATTTTATCTCATTTTATCTTCAATTGGGGCTACTATTATGATTTTTCTTATATGTTTATTTCTAATTCTATCTTTTAAAGTTTTACCACATATCCATCTTAACATACATTTCTGTCACACTTAATTTATTCACATGTTATTTAATATTGCCCAACACTCTATTTCATATAGCATAGCTGGCCTAAAAGTAGTTTTATAAAATTTTTCTTTTAATTTTAATAAGATGCGCCAATCATACAATACTTCCGAAGCACTCTTTCACTTACTCTATCCTACTTTAACTGTATGATTCACATCTTCACCTATTTCACATTCTTGCTGGATAATTGATTCCAAATACCTAAATTTTTTACTTCTCGATATCTCTTGTTTGTAATCTTATTGTTTCTTCATTTGTATTTTTACTCCCACTAAAATTATATTTCATGTTTTCAGTTTTAGTCTTTACTTTATAAATATTTATACTTGTGCACCCCTCCATTCTATATTTACTATGGTTAGATCTATCCTTCAAAAAGTGATTTATTTAAAATATATACTATTTATAAATGATGAGAATATGTATAATAGTTATTGTCAGCTCTCCCTCTCTCTCCAAGACAACTGACAAAAACCTAGCAACTTATGAAAATCGGATAGAGTTCTACTAGCCTTATGTTGCGCACCATAAAGTATTTATGAACTCTATCTAATTGCCATAAGTCACCTGCTCAAAAATTTATCTTGAAAATAACTTTTCATACATGTTCATTTAATTCATTCATATATTCATAACGTCATATCACAGTATCATTTGTCCATGCTCATATATAAATTTTTTCTATAACATCCTCAAGCAGTTTATAAGATCACATTCACAATCGACATACGAGTCGCTTTAATACATAGATTATACTCATAATTTCCATCAGAATAGAAAAGTTTATCTCATTTCATAAGGGTTTCATGATACATCACAGAGTATCAACTGCATATACATACATTCACAAATACATATATAACTCTTATTTTCATACACAAATAAGACTCTGTCTACTTTTGTAATATCCATGTTAAATTTTTTCAAGCTAACAAATATTTTCAATATACAAATACCAACTCCCAGATTGGGACCATTGCTAAGGCCAACCACCTAGTCCTCTTAATCAGCGCACTGTCCTGCAATAAAAATATAATAACCATAGAGGGGTGAGACCGAGTCCCAGTGACTGAATAACCATCTAACCATGGGAAAATAGAGGACCATAATAATCATAATTTCAAAAGTATGCTGATACGATACAATATAGCATGTATAAACCAAAGTACATTTTTAACATGATATTAAATAACATAAATATAGCTTATTCTTCAAATAATATACCAGTACTGAAATACTCTATAAATAACTTTTTCTATCAAAAATAACTCATTTAGATAAAAAAATCCATGAATGATGCATTTCTTTATAAACCACAAAAATTTCTTTTATGCAACCTAACTTTTCTTTTTCTCATTTTCTCTGTCCCCACTGGGATCTTTACTTGGCCCATGGCCTCTCATATAAAATCATTCCCACCAGAATATATATATATATATATATACCTGGCCCATTGGTCCTTTTTTAAAAACTCAATTCATGCTCTTTAAATATTGCCCATCGGCATTTCTTTTTTGAAAACATTTCCCCACTGGGAATATAATTGGTCTACTGGCCTTTTTAAAATATATGCATAATTTTAAACCATCATGATGCTGGATTGTGGGTGATACCTCCGAGGTATTATTCTACAGTCGTTCTTTGCAGGTGTACTCTCGTTGGGTGCATGAACTAGCAACAGGATTCCGCACAAATAGCACCCCTTACCCATGCGGTTCATTCGGCAAAATGCTTTGTTCCTTAACCTGAAACCTCGGGTTTCCTCTTTACCCCTACGGGCTATATAATAACTAGCTCCACTGAGCTATGATTTCTGCCCCCATGGGCTGCTTGTAACCTGCCCCACTGGGCTCTAGCGTGCACTCACCCCTAGCCCTGAGGATCATCGTACGATTGAATCGCAAGGAGATATCGACTCAGTAGTAGTGTGCAAATACTCATGCTACAACATAGTTAAAGGGTGATCAGTCCATAGCTGCATGATGCTCAGTATGATACACACACCAAAATATGTCATTTATAAAGCTTTATCACGCAAATATGCCATGTATGCATCAGAAGTTCACATATAAAAATTCAAGCTCAATTCTTTTGCTTTTAAAATTCATACTCATAAACTGGGCTTTAATTCATGCTCAAAACTTATGCTTTTGTAACTCATAATGTACACACACTTTAAACTCATGCAATAAACATATACTGAAACTCGTGCTATAAAAATATGTTCAATTCATGCCTTTGAAACCCAGGCTTGCGCTCATATTTCATTATATCATGCACTTTACATTTATACTATGTGTGTGTATATATATATACACACACACATGCCCATGCATGCCTCTCAATTCACATCATCTCTAAACCTCCTGTTACACTTTAACTCAAGTTACAAAATCATTCTTTGCTTTTCTCAAGCTACAACATTCATGGAACTCATGCTTTTCATTTCTGGTTTAAAATCATGCTATGCTTTACATATAATGTACATCCAGACTTTCTTTAATTCATGCCTTAACTTATGTCTTAACTCATGCTTTCAATTCATGCTACATCCTTTTACTTAAACCCATACTTACCACATGCTCCCATTATACTACATACTGGATTCTCATCTTCCAGGTTTAAACCATGTACATCAATATACTAAGCTTTTCATATCATAGGCCTACGTTAGAATGTTATTATATTATCGTGATTCATATCTTTAACATATACTATTAGCTCATACTTTTCATTGATACTCATGCTATCAAACACATGAACTAGGATCAAATCATCGATACATATTGATAGGTATCCACACATACCTCTACAATGCATGCCCTTTTTCTTCAAGACTTGATATGCTTTAACTCCAACTATCAATTTATACATATAAACTCATGCCTATAAACTCAACCTTAACTTCATGCTTTAACTCACGACATGCTTAAACTCATACTTTTCTTTTCTGTTTCATAACTGGTACTCTTACCTCAAATTTAGGGCCCCTTTTTAACCCTTACTCTTTCTTCAATCGTGTATTCATCCAGAAGTTTAAGATCTATCCTCAGCTCTAGGTTCCGTTATGGTACTCATGTTTGTTCCTCAATCCTGTACTCTTTTCCTAACTTATGCTTTCCCCTCAAATCTCAAGTTCTTTTATAAAACTTACAGTCTTTCCTCAAACCTGCGCTCTTTTCATGACCCCTATATCCATTTCTTATCCTCATATTCTTTTCTCGTTATATATATATATATATATATATATATGTATTATTTTTCCTCTCATTCGTGCTCTCTTACAAGCCCTATATTCTTTTCCCATTTCGTATTTATTATGAAACTCTTATTCTTTACTCTATTTGATACTCTTGTTATGACATTTAGATTCTTTTTATGGATCTCGGACTCCTTTCTCATACTCATACCTTCTCCTCATTTTCAGATTCTTGTATGAAACCTATGTTCTTTCCTCATGTATATATTTATTATACTAGGAAGCTCACAATCATCTTAAATCTCATATATTTTTAATACTCGGAATCTTTCTAAACTCAAGTTTCTCAAGTAATTCCATACGATGCTTTAGGGCATGCTGTACATTTATTCCTTTTCTTTTAAACTCATGCTTTATAAAAATTACACATAAATTTAGTTCTCATTCCCCATATTTTTCAAAACCCCTCTTATGCAATATCATGCTTAGCATAGCACTATTTAGATCTTTAGCAAAATATCCATACAATATCTCAAAATAAACTATATAGCCAGATGAGGAACCCACTCACCTTAACTGCTAGCATCCCAACTAACACTCATCTCCTATGCTCGGTTTTTGGAACCACCGTCCAGACCTATGCCATCACACATAAACACATACATCATCAGGGTTCATGCTTGAAAGGTTTCCTTGAAATATTGCGCATATGCATGCTAAATCCTCATACATCTCATTATTTTCTTCCACCCTTTCATCCATCAAAGATTCACATGCTATTATCTCAATAACAACAAATCTATGTATGATCTATGCTATATTGGCTTAGGAAAACTAGAGCTTACCTTAGAAGCTAACACGGCCACCAAGATCCTCTCCAAGCTTTCCTCTTTCCTCTTTCCTTCTCTTCTTCTTCTTCGTTTTCTTCTTCTCCTCCCTGGCCGATTCTCTTCTCTTCTCTTTCTTTCTTTCTTTCTTTCCTCTTTCTTTCTTTTTGGCTGATTCTCTCTCTCTCTCTCCTTTTATATTTTTCAATGACTTGGGGGCCAAGGCATGAACAGTAGCTCAGTGAAATTCTCAATTTGCCCTTGATAGCTATTTATTGTTATTCTTTTAAATTTAGTACTTTCATGCAATATTTTTAGGAAACACCTTGCCAACTCAAAGAGCTCAATTTTAGGAATCCAACGGTTCAAACGACACTCAAATCGAACTTAAAACGAGCTCAAAATAAATTTTTCAATATTTAATTCAGGAAAAGTATAGTCTTGGAGTCGGCTCGAGTAGAATCGAGAGCCGGCTTCAGCACGAAGCAGAATTGTTGTCTTTCTGTTTTTCTGCAGGAGCGACTCTAGAACGTGCCAGAAGTTCTAAACCGTGCCAGAGTCGACTCCTTACCAATTGGAGTCGACTCTAATTGCTAAAATAACACTTAAGGGCAAAATTCAAACCAAACTTAATTTTTCTTGTGATTTAGGCCTATTAAAATTCAAATCTCTCTAATTCTTAAATCAAAATCATTAGTATACAAGGATATACTCATTTACACCCCAATATTTTTTCTTTCACATTATCAAGTGGCCAACACACCCAACATATCATTGAAACCATCCAACTTCCATTACACATAAAAAATGCCATTAATATTACAAAACTTAAAAATTTCTAGGATGTTACCGTTATGATCAATTCTTTTGCTTTAAAATTGTAGAGCACTCAACATGATAAAATGAATACTAATATACTACTTTTCTTATGCATGTCTCTTACAATTTTTATACAATACCTAGATAAGCACAATATTTATTAGGTTTTAAAATTTTTTGCTAATATGAAAAGAAAGCAATTTTAATTTTTTCAAAATGATTTCTAACTTAGATTTTAGCATATATACTTTTATTTTATATTATAAATTTACAAATCTATTTTTAATCACTCTACATTATAAGAATAAAATGGCATTATTTGATTAGTAGTGTAACATTATTTTTATTAATATTTAAAATATCAAAATATTTGAAAACAATCATTTATCCAAGGATTTTATTTGTTTAATAGCTTTTTTTCTAAATTAAATTATTAATTATTTTCATTTATTTCTGACCTATTATTTGGAGGTGTCGTGTCTATATGCCAATTAGCAAAGATATTGGTAAGATATTAGGTTATAAATGGATCAACATTAATGGTTGGAATAAGAGAATTGTAGTGGGCATTATTAGTAAAAGGAACCTAAAAGGAGTAGTTATGTTTCACATGGATCCAAAAGACTTGAGAGTAATAATGAATTTTAAATGGATATTAATACTTTATAAGCATGATAACTATGGAATTAATTGGGCTATAATGATTTGATGCATATTTTTAAAGCTTTTGGTTATAAAAATTAATTGATTTAATAGAGGAAGGGGTTTGAAAGGAGAGCAATTATCATGAATGCATGCCGGCTTAAATATGGTAACACAATTTTTTTTTTATAAAAAAGATGGATTTTATAGAAGCATTACAATTATAATAATTTTGAGAGAGAGAGAGAGAGAGAGAGAGAGAGAGAGAGAGAGTTAATTTTAGAGATAATCTTTACAATAATTCTTTTAAATTTGAATTTTTAATATATATCTTTATAAATCTAATATTCTTTTAAATAATTAATTTTTTTTAAAAAATATCTTTTACTTTGACAATATTTTTTAAATAATTTGAACATATTTTTAGTGATATTTTTTTACAAATAAAAATCTTATAGGGTGAGAAAAAAAAAACCTCCACATATTTCTTTGCAAAAAAGCCAAATTTTACTCTTTAACTTTTTTATTACACACTTCCCCTCCAAAAAAAAAAACTTTTTATTACACACCCAGCGAGTGGTCGGTCTTCCTCACTCTTCCCCCTTCTCTCCTCCCATAAATAGCTCCGTCGCTCTTGCTGTCTTCCTCCTCTGGCCTCTCTCTCTCTCTCTTTCACCAGCCTCTCGTCCCCCTTTCCTCCGGCCAGCTCGGGGAGTTCTCGGTCACCGAGATCTCGCCGGAATTCTCCCTGTGATCGTCGCAATCTGCCGCCATCCGGCGTCGATCCTGCCGGAACCATGGCTTCCGGCGGATACATGGCCTACTCCCCCTCCTCCTCCACCGCCCCCCACTCCCTCGCATCTCCGGCATGCGCTCCGCCACCAGCGCGTTCGTCGAGCAGGAGAAGTAGGGCTCTTTCTTCCTCCTAAAACCCTGACTTTTGGTTTGAAACGAAAAACCTCTAACCTTGCGCTCTCCCTTCTAATCTTTCTTATAATTTTCGATTATTTGCGAATAGATCCATAAAGTTAGCGATCTTTCTTGTTCTTTAAGCAGCAGTTGCTTCCTACGAGTTCTTGTTATTAAAAATTCGATCTTGTGTTGATCTACTCATGTTAATCTTATGAAATTTTAGTTGTCAGTTTCTGGTTCTATTGCATTTGTTGATGCAAAGTGATCGCAGATCGTGGGAGAAAATTTTGCTGTTCTTTTGTGCTGATTAATCTTTCATCACTGCTGTTTTTTGATTGCGTTTCATTGCGTTTTTCTGTATGCATGTATTTTTTGTTATCTAGTGGAAACATGGATGGTTCTCTCGAGTCATGTGCTCTGTAAATTGGAAACACTTGGCCTGGAAGATGAATTTCTTGTGTTTGAAGGCTTCAGGACCGTTTATTAGCAAGATATGATTTTTATGGCTTCTTGTGTGATTTAACTGGTGTGATAGTCTTCTTATACAAGTTTTATTTCTTCTGGTTGTAATGAATTTTTGGCTTAGAGGGCTTCTTTGCATCAATAATTTTTTCTTGTCTTTTATAATATGCATATGATTTTTAAGGATTTAACTCTCGGGGACCTTGTGAGTATGTTTGGATTTTCGTGTCTTTTGCGTGTATTTGATGGATAGTCTTATATTTATGAACTCCTCTTCTTATATTAATTATAGCTAGGCCCATTGGTTAATATTCCAAGCCAGTAAAGTGAAGTACTTTTAAGATCTACTGCAGTATGTAACAATAACTTGTTGTGAAGGTTTGTCGGGCATCATGAAGAAGCCCTTCATGATTAAGCCACGAATCACTCGACGTGGCAGGAGAAAAACAGACACTGATGAATATGCCCCCTTTTTGCCCATGCGCTTTTATTATTCTATGCATCTTGCATTAGTAGTTTTCCTTGCATATGTCATATATGTACATATTTTAATTATCTAATAAAATGAGACCAATAAGGCTATATGGGCTGGGAACTGAATTTCTTGTGTTTCAGGGCTTTTAAACCATTTATTACTGGGATTTTTTTTTCTTTTTTCCCTTTCTTGTGTAAGATTCGCTAGTTTTGAGCTTTTCTTTTATAAGATTCAACACGTCTGATTGAAATGAACTTTGGCTTGGATGTCTTCTTTGGTGTTGATGAATTATTTATTTCTTTTTTAATGTGCTTCTGATTTACAAGGGTCTAAGTTTTGGGGATCTTGTGAGTATTCTGAGTTTTTAAGTCTTTTGCGTAATTGGTTAAATAATTTTATATTTGTGATCCCCTTTCCTTGTATTAATTATGGCTAGACCCATAAGTTAATTGTCCAAGCTGGTCAAGTGAAATACTTTTAAGTTCTAGTTTTATATGTAACGACAACTTCTTGTGAAGTCATGGCAAGCATCATAAAGAAGGCTTTCGCTATGATGCCAGGAGTCACTTTCCGTGGCAGAAGCAAAATAGAAATTGGTAAACACACCCCACTTTTTGTGCATACACTTTTATTATTCATATAATATCTAAATAGAGATGCCCAAGGAATTAAATACTGACGTGGGTTGGTCTATATTGGCCATTCTAGTTTGTATCGGTCCATATTGGTTGTATCAGATCATATCCATAACATATCAGTATACATTTAAGGGGCATATCAGTGCCATACTACACATGGTGTTTCACTTCCAAGTTGTTCTGACACAAAGACGTACCATGCCAGGCCATATCATACTAGTAAGGTGCCAACATGGGATCAGTACCAGTGCTTTAATCCTGGGATATATCCAATGCATGGGCATCTATTGAAGAGAGGGCTTGAATTTCAAATATTTCTCATTCTTATTAGTCTTGCACCTTCAATTGTGTAACTTCTATATGTACATATTTGAGCTATATTTGATAGGATGATAGATGATTATGTTAAGTTATAGATTGGAATATTTGGTTTAGGGGCTGAATTTCTTTGTTTTTCAAGGCTTTGGATGAATTTATTAGCAATATTTGATTTCTTTTCTTTCTTGTGTGAAATTCACTTGTTTTGTTCTTTTGTTTTACAAGATTTAATACATCTGAATGACATGAATTTTGTATCAGATGGCTTCTTTGGTGTTGATAAATCATCTTTTCTTTTATGAAATGCATATGATTTTCAAGGGTCAAAGTCTTGTAGATATTGTGAGCACATTTGAGTTTTTAAGTCTTTGCATATATTTGTTAAGCACGATTTCCCCCCCCCCCAAGATTAGGAGGGGCTAGTCCTCACATTTTTGTCCTTATTCCCACTCCACTCGCTGAGGCTGATTCCAATTGGAATTGAACTGTTGAACTCTTGCAAGAGTTGGTACCATCCAAACTAAAGTTTAGCGGCAATATAATTATATTTTTGATCCCCCTAATATTAATTATGGCTAGACCCCTAAGTTAACTTTCCTAGCCAATGAAGTGAAATACTATTATGATGTCTTTGTATATGATGACAATTCCATGTAAAATTATATTGGATCATGAAGAAGCCTTTTATTGTAAAACCACAAGTCACTTTATGGGATGAAATAAAATAGAAATGGATAAAAATACACTCCACTTTTTGTGAATGCACTCTTATCATCTCTTATAATCAATGTTTGAAGATGTGGTGCATGAGGTCGTATAAGCATTTGCTTGTGCAAATGTAGTTTGTTGATGACACCACATTGTCTATGAGCATTTACGGTATATGGTCAAATTGTATATGGACCGAAATGATAGTCCACCTAGCACTATACAACCATATGTGGCTTTCTTAGTATTGTGCAACTACATATCTGGCTCACTTGGCATTATAGGGCCAAATATGTGGCTCACTCTGATGCGGGATTGCGTGAATGGATCATGTTCAAATTGATTGTCAAGTTGGAGGTGCATTTCAATTGTGCTATAGTTATTGCTATTAGTATTAAGTACTAAGCAATATACTAAATTTAGATGTTATTGTTATTAGTATTGATATTATTTATCCAAAAAATATTACTATCATTATTATTGTTTTTACTGTACTTAATGTATTTTATATAGTTAAAACATACTAACCACTTATGTGTCTTTATTTACAACCTGCATATTGCATAAGTGCTATGCAATCTCTTGGCTAATCACATATCACATTCACCTTTTGAAATATTGCACATAACATCTAGAGAGACATATAGTGCAACTGCCAAAGAGGGTTTCTTTCAAAGAAAGAAACAATTTTTTTCAAATTTGATTTTGTTCATGATGTAAGCATATAAATTCCTTGTTTACTTTGAATTTTGAATATTTTCTTTGTTTACTATTTAATGAAGCAAAGATAGCTTGACACTACTTAAAAGTGGAAATCTAAAATATGAAAAAAGCTTTTAAATACCATATTATTTGAACAAGGTTTGCCAAAGTAATATCGAGAACCAGATCGGTAGTGCCATTGCTTTTCACGCTCTTGACCATAACACCATTTAAAATTGGATGGTATGGGTTGGTATCTGGTGTATGGGATGGTTGCGCTTGGTTTGGACCAATTTGGTTTGCACCTCGGTATTGTACTAGTATCTTACTAGTATGGTATGGTTGGTATGATAGAGCTTGATTGTGAGACATTATTCATTCAATAACGACTTTTGCTCTTGGACAAAATAGCTTTTTTATCATCAAGCAACAATCAATGATCTTAAGGAGCCTATTAGTTATTTGATTAGTCATATGGAGAAATGATTTATGGTGGAACTATTAATCCATTATTGCCATATTTGTCATAAGTTGTGTTTTTTGGACACTCACATCTAGTTTCAAAAATTTGTGCATATGTATTTGACACTTGGATACTTATGAACATCTATGATGATTGCTTTTAAAGATTGATAGAATGTTGAACTCTTCCAACAAAGAGTTTGACTCTTTGAGTAGTCATTCTTTTCAATGATTGGCCAAGCATGTAAGTATTGAAGCAACTTTGCAACAGGTTAATTTTCTTATATCCTTAAGTTAATTAGGAAGCTTGAATGTGATATATATTTATTGAAAGATCTTAACAAACAATCTCTTTGCTTTTGATATTTAAACAAATGATATTAAAGGTATATATAATTTAGTTAATAGTATAATTTATCTGATCTATCTCTATATCTTGTTTTTTTCCTCTTGCTGAATTAGATACTTGGATATGCATCCAAATCCAATTCTCGTATTCATGTTCATGCAACACTGCTGATATGGTGTTGTAGAATGATTCTCAATTTTATTGCTAGGTTATAAATGGAGAGAGAATGATGGTTGGAATCGAAGGGTTATGCGGGTAATATTGGGGGATAAAGGAATAGTTATTCTTGGTGTGAGTTCAGATGAGTTGATAGCAAGATGTTTTAAAAAAGCAATGGCAACACTTTATATTGGTACTAAATGTAGTACATAGGTTTTAATTGAGGGGTGGATATCTGTGTTAAAATTTTAGGTAATTGCATCTAATGGGGAAGGACGATGTTCATTATTGACTTCAAAAAGGGGAGGATGACAGTAATTGATGCATGTCGGCTCTAAACATGGTAATGTGAAAAAACCATATAATGTTAAAAATATACCATATTTTGGATGGGCATCACATCCTAAATGAGAAATGTTCATTACTGACTTCTAAAATGGGAGAGACAGCAATAATTGATACATCTTGGCTTTAGACATGATAATGTGAGGAAACCATATAAAACTAAAGGAAAAAGGATGCCAGATTTTGGGCGGGCATCATATCCCAATTGGGAAGGAAGAGGGGATGTAGTTGCTAATGTTGACATGGACTATGGGAGATAAAAGGGGTTCAATGGTTAGAACTTGGTGATCACTAAATCAACGTGACAACAAAAGAGATTACTACCATGGAGATGGGTGAGGGTGAGCCTTAACACAATAGTAAGTTTGCTTTATTATAACTTCAGTATTATGGGTTTGAAATATAAAAATAGCATCTCCACGTGTAGAAGTAAGACATATACATTTGATCCTTCTCAAATCCAGCAGTAGGAGTCTCATATACTGGGCCACCTTTTTTAACACCATGGAGATGGGTGAAGATTAATGTATGGATAAGAATGAAAACATCTGTAATTCAGTTGTATTTGTCAAATCGGCATATTCTTCTCATACTAAGCAATTTTGGCAAAGTTCTAATTTTCTTTAAACAAATATATTTCTCTAGATATGAGATTTTTTTCCTTGCATAATGAAAGTTTAAATTTTATTTTTCCTCCTAACATGAGCAAATTTAATTTTACGATTAATAAACTTGTCAATTGTATCCATGCAAAAATGTCAGTCTATTATTTCCTCATTTTTTGCAGCATAGAAAAGTGAATGATGAAATCCACTGTTTCGCTTTTCTTCTTCTCACCGTTCTTGTTTAACTACCTCCATATCCCTTTTTCATTCGTTTCTTGTCCCCCTTTCAACAGCCTCTCAACCCAAGGAGCTCTTAGGGCACTGGAATCTCGTCGGAATTCTCCCTATAATCACCACAAGCTGCCAGAATCTGGAATTAATCTTGCTGGAGTCGTGTCTTCTAAAAGGTACACAATCATTCCCTGTCCCCTACTAGTGAACCCCATTGCCCTCATACCTTTTATATGCTCTACACAATAGTATGTTTGTTGGATAGAGGATTGGCTATTTCATGCTATGCTGTACCAGTGTGTATCGTCCTATACCGGTACTAAACTGAGACTCGATACTAATGCACATCGAGTCTCGGTAGGATGAACTAACCTATGTACTAGGCGTACCAACACTGTACTAGTTCAGTACCGGTATGGGATTTGGTACCAAGATGGCAAACCTTGGGCTGTTTCATTCTTCCAAAATCTGACCTTTGATTGATACAAAAATCTTTGATCTTGTGCTTTTCTCCTGTAATCTTGCTTATACTATGGTTCTTTTGGAAATTTTTCTATAGAATTTGTGATCTTTGTATAATTGGCGATCTTTTCTTTGTATCTTATTTAGTAATTGTTTGTTGCAAGGTCTTGTTGTTAAAGTTTGAACCATGTTCTGGTCCACATATGTGTGAGTACAATTCAGAATATTTGGTTGTCAGGGATCAGGGATACATTTTCATTGCATTGTTGATGCGAAGAGATTTCAGATCATGGACAAATTTTAATAATTCGTTCATGCTAACTAGGCTTGCATTCTGTTTGTCTTCAAATGTGTTTACTTGGGTGTCGGTCACGGATGGGTGGTTTTGGAGTTAATTTTTTTCTGTAATTCGAGGAGAGTTTCTTGTGCTTCAGGGCTTTGGAGTGGTTTATTAACATTTGATTTGTGTGCTTTCTTTTGTGAGGTTCCCTAATTTGATGCTTTTCCTTTACAATGCTGAATGCTTTTGATTGGAAATAATTTTGTTTCAGACAGTTTCTTGGGTGATATATATATATATATATATATATATTGATGCGTATCAATTTTCTTGGGGTCCCAGTCCTGTGAGCTTGTTCAAATAATTTAACTCTCTTTGTTAAGGGTGGATAAATTGCTCCGCAGGTATCTAGCAGAGTTGCTGGCAGAGCGTCAGAAGCTTAGTCCTTTTATGCCAGTGCTACCCCACTGCTATCGGTTGCTGAACCAAGGTCAGTTTTCAAACAATGTATTTTTTCAACGTTTGGCAAAATTTGTTTAAATAGTTTGTTTTGGTATTCACAACTCATGACTCTATTGAATTTTTCTTTTGCTGATGCTCTGTTTAACCCTATCATAGGTCTCTTGTTAGGTATCCTCCGCATTCCTATCGCAACATCCCTAGTCTGACATAGCAAACTGAAATTTTTTCCCATCAATGTTCTTGTTATGTGGAAATAGCAACAGACATGGTTCCCATAAAGTACATCACATGCTATAGATCGGAAAATCTTAAAACTTCAGTTGCAGTTTAAAGAGTAATAGTATGTCTTATCTGATCTCCTTATTAGATCATGCTTTCTGGTTTCTATTTATGCCCATGTCCTTCTCTGTAGAATGCGGTAGAACAATCACATGTTCTTTTAACCTATATGAATGAAAAGGTCAAATAATTGAAGTGTCTGTAAATTTACCTAGAGTTTATGTTTCATAAATCAGGTTAATAGCTCTTAGTTGAGAAAGGAGTTGATTAGTGGCTCTTGTACTATGAAGAAATCAGATATGGAGGTGTTATTTGCACAAAAATGATAGATTGTTTCTGGCAGATAATGTCCTTAGAAGGATCTGTATGTACATTTTTTGCCTCGTGGATGTTTGTAACCATGGTGGTTATCATGTGGTAAAATTTCTTGTTTATTGGCACATCCTCATGCTCACTTTGGCATATGATATTGGTTATGACAAAAAATGAAATATCTGTTGGATTCATGCTTGTAGCTGAGTTGTTGCAAAAGAACTTGATACTTGACTGTTGACACTTTGAGATTATCGGACATACAGAGCTTGTACTTAAACAGAAAGGAGTTAAGCTGTTAGCACCATCACTTTGCAACCTTAACCGTCCAGTTCATAAAGAATTACTTGTGTCAATAAAACTGTATGTGCTATTTTGCAAACTTTTGTTCATTTAATAAACAGAGGAACTCTAAGGAAAACGAAAATGCAAGGAATGGTGGATTTGGAGTTTAGGTCGTGCCTGTTGCCTATGGTGTTGTGATTTGTAAGCAGCTCTCAATCTTGAAAAGGGAGGCCCTAGCAAAACTTACACACTGCAACATTCTGTTCAAAATTTTGTCCTTACTTTGGATATTCCTAGCAAGGGGTGATGCTGGTAATAGCGAATCATGTGGTACTATGGCTATGAACTTGATTTCGGATCTCTAGGAATCTTAAGGTTAGACATTGGTTTGGAAAAGGAAACCAACGGTGGATAAAGGGTTCAGCGTATAAAGTAGAAGGCCATAAGTGGTTTGATGATCTTGTTAAATGGTAGATGAAAGGAAGACCTTTGGATGAAGAAGACATGGAAGTTACGCAGTGGCTGGAAAGTACATTATGGTCAGCAGCATCAGTATCAAGCATTTATGTGGGGAAAGATGATTAAGAACACTACAAATGGTTAAACCAGTGAATCATAATGGTCAAAATTTAGAAGGACTCATTAAAGGTTCATTCAATATTCTCGAAAATTTAAAATGGTCAAGGAATGCTCAAAAGGCATAAAAGAATACTAAACAAAAAACTGTCAATAGTTTGTGGGAAGGATTTAAGAACAAGAACAGGTGAAATGGTGATCTTTGTCCTAAAATGCAACAACCTAGCAACATAGCTCTGAACTTGTACCATAATATGCAAAATTAACTAAAACATGAAATATTTTGAAATATATGCTAAACTAGCGATTTAAGAGGGTTAGAATAACCACCCTCATTAAATCTGTAGTTAAATTTCTCTATTACATTGTTTGGGTTTGATCATGTAAGAAAGGACCTCGTGGAAATGCATGGAGTTGGAGAGAGAAGGTAAGGCAGGGGTTCTTTTTCCCCTTTATGGCATATAGAATTCAATAAGTTATGCATCTTCAAGTAAGTTGCAAGGATTCAGTTTGGTCTGACTACATGGAAGAATGAATCACTATTATAACTGCGAACCATTCTCCTTTGCATATCTGAAAATTTGGACTGTACTGTTATGATTTCAAATTATCTTTAGAACATGTATACGGTTGGCCCAAACCAAAATTCTGATGATTGGGCCGTTTATTAATGGATGCATCTATATGGGCCGACGGACTAGACAGAATTTACGCTCCAACCACTATTTCCCTTGCATCAGAGGCCTCAGAACTAAGGGAGCTACTGCAGGTTTGATGGATGGACAAGGCAGTAACACTAGTACATCCTTTGGAGAACTAAAGAAATAAAATTTTAGAGCTTCTTCAGACAAAGGAATAAAATCAGATTCTGTAATAAACTCTTGTGAGAGTACCATGTTGTCGACATCATGGTACATTGATGAGATGGTCACGCCCAACATATTTTGGCAGGATGTCTACATTTCATGCTTTACTTCTTTGATCTTGGTGGTAAGGGCCTTGGGATTCATTGAAGCATAATAAAATAATAAGGGTTTCAAGTACTAACCTGTACTAACAGATACTGGGTACCAGTATTGATACAGGGCTCTGTGTGTCCCTGTACTATCACATAATATGGGTGTTGTGCTGACTTCAATAGCATTTCATGTTTTGTATGGGGATGTGCTGTACCAATAAGATATTTGTGTGAACCTGATACTGAAACTTAATACATTGATCAAGAGCAAGCGTTGGCTAGGTTGCAAACGTGCAATATACTGTATTTGTGGGCATTAGCCTGATATACACCATTGCCATAGAAACATCATCCTCTCTTGTGTAATAGTGTATCCTAGCTTCATAAAATTAATACATCATGTACGATATTAGTACGAATATAGACATCAGTATCACTAGCAGCGTGTTGTTGTGCTATGGTAATATGCTACGTTTGTGTGCAGTAGCCTGATATAAACAATTGCTATTGGAATATTATCCTATCCCATATAATATGTGAATACTAGCATCATTGAATCATTACATGCATGAAAATAGTGCATTATAGTATACATCAGTATCTCTAAAAATGCATTATTCTGCTATACTATTATTCTGCAAACATCAAGATCTCCAACTTAATTTATTAAAGATGTAACTCTAGCAATGCACTATTCTGCTGAGAACCCAAACTTATTAAGTTTCCTGCAAGAGATTATAGAGGCTGTTTTACCCCATTCTCTTCACAATGCAACCTTTAGTGTTTAGAGAATACTTTTATATGAGGGCTCTTCGGCATTCATCCCTAAAGATTAACGTTGCTAACACGTAAGTGCATATTACTCCAGTATGAGTGCACCATATTCAACTGCAACTTTTTGAGATGCAGATTGTGAAGCACTAAAAGGCTGCATTAATGAGATTCATATTTGACATGTGGTGGTGGGGTTATGTAATGGTGGACGGAACTGGGAATTTTTGTTTTTGTTGGATATTGCTAGCCTTATTAATTTTATTTATTGTGGATAGCAAAAGGCTGATTTTTGTACTTTTATTGCCACTGCAGGTATTGGCATTTATCTTTTTAGTCTAGTTGGTTTAGCAAACTCAGCTCTGGAGGATTTTATGATATTACTTATTTTACTTATTATTGTCTCATTTGCTACATCTAGTTTTTTGACATCAAATTGAGAAGTTATTAAATGCTCAAAATTCTATTACCACCAAATGAAAAGCATAAAATTTTTTTGTCATTTTTTTCAAAATTTATATGAAATGAATAGCGTTGGCTTGTAAATTCTGGAGAGTGAGACTTGGTGCTTTTGGTCTCAAATGGTTCCCAAAAGTTTTTTCACGCCTTTTTTATTTAAATTCAGACAGAGCCTCATTGTGATGCTAGGGTAATGAACATATTTCTAAGTTATAGCATTATATGTTGGATTGTCTTATTTTGCAATGGGACCAAACGATCTTGCTTGTGATACTCTGTTTTGTAATTTAAGTGTAACAGTTATGATATAAGTTAACAGTATATTTTTTTTCCCATGCAACAATTAAAGCACTTACATTTTTTCGTGATGGTGTTACACATTTCTATATGCATGATATCTCCTTAACTAGCAACCTCTTGGATTTCCAATAAGCAAACTATGAGTTTTCACCCTTTTTCTGAGATTACAACTACTCTACATTTAAACTGATGTAGTACTGATTTTTGGGCACCCAATTAAATAACACATGCCTGTCCATTTACTGCTGACAATTACTTAACAAAAGCTAATGGGTACATCTTATGCCTGGAATTGAAATTGTGGAGCAGAAATTTTGCGTGTAACCACACTATTGGGGAATGCCTCTCAGTTAGATCAAACTGGGCTTGAACATGGTAGCCCGCTGACCACTGGAGGACTATTTTCAAATGGAGGAGCAGCCAACACGAATGGGTGGGCATCACCATTTCAACCAGAAGTACGGATACTAAATATTAACAGAACTCTTTTTTTTCATCTAATTTACTGCTCACCAAAAGCATTTCTGACATAATTTCTTGCAATTCATTCTAACCTGAATTAACTGTCCTGATTGAGTAGTTGCATTCTTGACTTAGCATTTACAGTTTGCTAACTTATATTAACTATCCTGTTTTGAGTATCTGTTCATTGATATAGTTTCTTACATTCATTTGAAGTTGGAAGTGATTCTTGTAAGCATGATTCTGTAAAATAGATTATTATTTCTCTTACTGTTTTTGTAACATAAACATTCAGAACCAGTGGGTCTGTGTGACCTGGTGTTTAGCATACATAACCTTCACTTCTTCCATTATATTCTCAAACTTATCATCATTTATTATGACTTAATTCGGCCTATCAGATTTGTACCCGCTAAATATTAGGTTCGGTGAGCCATGAAGTGCAGCAACATATATAGTTTTCTGAATTTCAGCAGTGGCATCAAGTTGTTTCTTCTAAATGGTGTTGACTAGCCAATTGATTCTCTTTTTTCGCCTGCATTTGTGATAACCAAGTAATGGTCATTTTTGGTCTTGATTCTTTAGCCCTTTTCCAAGGTGAAACTGCAGCCCTACCATATGGTGTCTAGAAGTAGAATGCTTCTGAAACATCTGACCGCACTCATGAGTCCTTCTTTCTGATGCACCCTCATTAATATGCTTTGTGAATGAGAGCTTTTCTGCCATCTTCTTATGTGATTGTGAACCAGCTTTTCCACCTTAATAATGTATAGCTATATGTCTTTATATGCATATGCTATGCTTGCACTCAATCTTGTAGAAGTTGAACTATCTGTGAAAGGCACATCCTGATATCAATATATACTTCTTCCAAATCTGTTTGTTGTTCTTCATAGTTTTTCATTTAGCAACGTCTTTACTAAACTGCAGATGTTAGGATTGTTACAGCCAGCATCAGCACATGGCTGGCTTGGACCACAGGGCAGCTCAAGTCTCATTGTCAAAAAAAATCTCAGGGTTGATATTCCTGTGGACAAATACCCAAACGTATGGACAATCTTTTCCTTTCCTCTTATCTTTACTTTTGATAATGTTTGACAGAACCATGAATTCTTTTAAATTGTTCTACAGTACAACTTTGTCGGGCGGCTCCTTGGTCCTAGGGGGAACTCTCTTAAGCGAGTGGAAGCAAATACTGAATGTCGTGTGCTAATTAGAGGTCGTGGCAGCATAAAAGATCCTGCACGTGTAAGAATTATGCTTTGATCATTATTGATTCTCTTGCATCCCTATCAATCTCAGTGTGCATCTACCTATGTAAAACAATCATAACTAGACGCTGAAGGAAGTTGATGCAAGCAAACAAGTGTAAATTATATTGATCATTTATGATTTGAAGATCTGGGCAAATCAGATAATCAATTAGAATTATACTACATTCCTGAAAAGCTAATGTGAATGCCGAATAGCAAATCTAAATACTAGACCTAGAAAATATGATGCCAAACCTAACAATTTGATTATTATCTAAGGTAGTGTTTATAATTAGGGAAGTGTTTGTTTGAGTTCTAAGATGCTTCTGAAGTAAAGCTTTTGGCTTCCATGTTTATTAATTGAGAAACAGATGGTTGGTTGCTGCAATTACAGCAATCTGATTTGATCATGCAACATTAATTTCCATTTGTAACAAGAGACACTATATAATCATTATTGATTTACACCTAGGCCATAGCTATAGGGTGTTTTTATTTTCTTACATGTTCTTGACCTTGTTACTTGCAGTCATACGGTTGACAAAAGGATGCTAAAAATCTAGAGTTTGTTGATCTACATTTGAGGTTAGAATTACAATACTATTCACAACATTGATATGTTGATACTATGTAATAAAAGGAAAACCTTTTCTTAAGTTACTACTTGTATTTTTTTGTCCATACCTACACTTAACTCTGTTTGGTTGAAGCTATAAAAGCTCAGTATTTTGATGATGATTTATGATGACAAACAGGTCATTCATTTGTTTGATAGCTTGTGATGTGGACTTAGGGAATCCTAGTTTTATGATATCGCTACAATACAAAACATTCATCCCCTATGTTTTTCTAATCTGCACATGAATTGGGCTTTTTATGCCCAGTCTTTTATGTGACTGCAGTACAATGAAGATTTCATCGTCTTTACTAGTAACAACCTTAGTTTTTTTAATTGAAAAGGGCAACAAGCAATATGTAATCAAATAGGATTATTGTTATTCTGACCCTTGAAGCGACTTAGGTTTATTCACCCTCAAAACACTTCTTGCTTGACAATTTTTTTTTGTGTTCCATCCTCGAGGTGTTATTCTCTCATTCTTGTTTTGGCACAACCAGTTCTTATATATTGTTGAATCACAGGAGGAAATGATGAGAGGAAAGCCAGGGTATGAACATCTGAATCAGCCCCTTCACATACTGATAGAAGCAGAGTTGCCAGTTGAAATTGTTGATGCTCGCTTGATGCAAGTTCGTGACATTCTTGAAGACCTACTGAAGCCTGTGGTATTGCTTCCTTTCCCTGCATCCGAAAGCTAATTCCCATTTTCTTCGTCCAACAAGTTTTAGGTGCCAGAAGTTGCATTATTGTCATGTTTGTCGCCCAACTCTCTCAGGATGAATCAGTGGATTTCTTCAAGAAGCAGCAGCTTAGAGAGCTTGCTATGCTCAATGGGACGCTCCGTGAAGAGGGTCCACCGACATCACCTTCTGTATCTCCTTTCCATAACAGCCTCAGCATGAAGAGAGCCAAGACGAGGGGGTAGATTGAGATTGTTACCGCCAAATCTCCATTAAGGACTGCCTTGTCAAATCCATGCTCCGGTTACTAATCTGTGCAATGGGATGAAGACATGCCTCTAACTTGGGTTGTGTCTGATCTGATGTGCATGTTCCTGCTCCTGGGGGAGAGTCTACCATTTTGGTTGTTGTAGAGTCTACCATATGTATGTGCCTTACTAAGCGAACAGAAAATGTGCCCTTGTGATTTTAATTGAGTTATATGCTTGTGTTTTACAGTTTTGAAACCATCATGGGGGTTGTATAGAAAAAAAATTAGTCAAGGTTTGTGTATAAAACTGTGACAGTAGTCCATGGTCCCCTAAAGCAGCTCTGGGTGGTGGTAGATCGTCCTCAACAAATAGCGATCTGAATCTTGTTTATGATGGATGGTGATCTCCTGGTGCCTGTCTCTGAACGCAGCTTATTCAAGCCCCAAAGATAGCTAGTAACGGAAGACGATATATTGGTTGTTGCTTTTGCCGTTGATGCCTGATTGAAACATGATGAGTGGAATGAGAGGGTTAGTTGACTTGATTGATGAGTATTTGTTTACAAGAAGTTCTCGATGCCATTCCATGTGTTTGGAATGCATCTGTCATAAATTTTTGGTGGCATTGTTTCATTCATCTGAGAGTCCTGCAAAATTGATTTTATGTTACGTGCTATGCTGCCTTGATTTCAGCAAGCACGCGCAGATACGTGCATGTGTGCACGCGTGTGCACAGTTGGGGTTGAGAGGGAGGGAAGGCATTGATTGTATCCCGAGGTTGGGAATAATTCATTTCGTACTTTTTTTTTTTTTTGGTTGGTTGGGTGGCGGGTGGTGGGGCTGATTGAAAGCATTCATCAAGCACAATGGCTATGATCGCCAGGGATTTTTTTTTTAATTTGTTTTTTTACCAGTTTGAAAGGCATGATAAGCAGGACCTTGGTAGTTCTTTGGCGTGCATTTCTTTTAAGTTTTGAATTCCAGCAGCAGTCATGAGTAGTGCTTCTTTTCTGGCATCCGAGTTAGAAAAAGAATCCTTCAGGTTTATTTGTGATGACCATGTCTTGGTATCAATAAAAACAAGGGGGCAATGGAACAGAGACCAAGAAATCAAGAGTCCTACAGCACTGAAGCTCAGGAATATCTAAACCTCATCCATTATTGTGCAGGTTGCTATACTCCTCGGGCTCCCGTATGGTGATCACCGGTTTATCTCAAAATTGATTGCTTATTAGTTTAAGGGGCAATGCAGGAGTGTCAACCAGCCATTGCCAGAAATTTTACTCCAGAAACAATATCATGATTTGTCAAATATGATAAGGAGAAAATCCATGATTATCAACAAGCCCTTGACAGATTTGAGGTTACTCGAGCTCGTGACGTTATCATACAAGAATTTATTGTTTCTCCTTTTAATATTTTATCAAGGTTGATGGTAATATGGAAAAGTTTGATGGTCGATGTTTATAGGATATGTGATAATTCTATGGTTATAATAATATGATTACAATCGAGAGCCAAACATCATCAAGCATGAAACAGCTAAGTGACAAACTAATCAAAGAAAAATCCAACCACGCGATGGATGATTCCAAAGCTAACAACATCGTTCGGCAGTTTCAGCCCCACCTAATGGTTTAGCTGTTAAACAATGATCACTGTTTGGAAGACAAGCATTGGAGAGGGATCCAAGAGTCTTAAACTCAGACAGGGAAACTTAACATGTTCCTGAAACAACACAAAACTTCCAGGCTAGATGCCAAAGTATTTGCATGAACAAGAAGTAAATGGACAATATACTTGCTCTCTCAATATACGTAAATTATTTTTATATAATTCTACTAATAATAGAAATATTTTAATGCTAAGTTCATTACTTTACAATGTTTATCGTTGCAAGGGACTTGCTTTGGTACCCTGTGCTTTTCATGAGTTGCTTCTCGGTTTTGGTTCCAGGACAATATTTACAGCACCAGCCGGCTGGGGTACCTCATCTCTTACCCACCACCTAATTAGATGGGAATCCAATAATTATTGTTTTTGTAAGTTTATTGCACTAATTAAGAATAGCATGGAAACAAAGACAAAGTTAGTGAAAAAAAAAAATCCTGTTCTTAGGAAACTTATTTGAGAGTAGTAGTGCCTTCTGAACGGGAAAAAAATTGACATTTCTCAATATCATTCTTGATTTTTTAGATCAATAAGGGGGAAAAATTGATGGGGACCTAGTAGTGTCTTCTCTAAAATAAGCTATAGTTTATACTTTACATTCATCTCTATGACCTTCTCATTTATATCGCAACCCTCAAAGTCCTATTGTAGCTTTCTCTTTTTTATTTCTGTTTTTTTACTTAATTGTTGTATTTCCACAAGCTCTAAATTTTAATACAGATTAGGGATTGACAAGAAAGTAGCAATGAGGGTGAAAGTTTCTTGCCTTTTTTGAGAATTCAAAAATTTTAAAATTGATAACTTGATGGACCGATTAATAATTAAATTTCCTTCCTTGCCCCTCTCTACTTTAATGGAGATTGAATTCATCTAGATGTAACTAAAAAAAAGGGGGCATCAAAACAAATCTGATAATTCAATTTCCTAGTTAGAGATGTTCAAGTTTTGTGGAGAAAACAAATGCTCTAAATAAGATTTCAAATAATAAATCTTATAGGCTAAAGTCACCTCAATTTTTTCCTAGGTTAAGATACATTACATCCAGACATTGGATAGTGGATGTAATGTCCCATCTCTATTCCCATCCACTCTTTTTCTATCTTTTTCTTTATACTAGTGACATGCTACATCCTCACACTCAAGATAGTAGGATGCCTCATCCTCGCACTCAAGATAGTAGGATGCATCGTCATTCTATAGATTTAGTCAAATCCTTGATTTCAAGAGATAAGAAGGCATATTTCTTCGAACCCTGCCCTCTGACGGCATAATTAATCCCCAGCTTAGAATACTAAATTTTGTTTCCGAGTTGATATTAGTTTATTCACACAAAAGAGGGATCACCTGTGCTAGGCTGCCCCACCTCCACAAACGATTCCTAGGCATCCAAACAGAGCCTGACAGTGTTGCATGGAAATGTCTAGAAGACAAAAGCTTAGAAAAATGTTATGTATTAAAGTCTGCAAGTTCTTATGATACAAAGGTCAAATAGAAAAAAATATATCTTTTCTGCGTTTTATCTAATTTTGTAATATTCACTTCACAAAGTGTGGTAGTTAATTATATATCTCATGCTTACATATGTATGTTATATCATATGGCAGCATTTTATGTAGAATTTATTTATAAACGATCATCCAGGGTGCCAATTTGCTAAGTTCATAAAGTCTCTTGCGTTGCTATAAAAAGAACTAGGTTTGGCCTGACCCTCTAGAATTTGACTAGTTCTCAAAACTTTATGCAGGATCATCTAAATATATCACAGTATCATACATGGGAGAACCATTGTCCTAATATAACCTCAAGTATATGGATCATGTGATAGACAAAAGAATAGAAAAGAGGGGAAGATAAGATGAAGGTCAAACCAGAGACAATCTGTGTGTGTGTGTGTGTGTGGCAGTGATGGAAATGGCCTTCCTCCACATCCTCCTCTTTTCATTAAACTTTCTTTTTCTCTTCTTCTTTCTGTTCCTTTTCCTCTTCTATGATTCAATGCTGAATCAATCCTAGGACAATCAGTTACATGCAGTGAAGTATCTGCATCAGGTAGGACATGGATCTTGAAATTCTGCTACAAATATTGAGCATCATAAATGTTGGAGACTAGCACTGTCCTCTAATAATACATCAGTTCTTATCTTGATAAAGTGACATAGGGAACAACAGAACATGACATGCCCAAATATGTTTAATTTTTTATATAATTCTTGCATTGAGTGAAGCTTAAGCGACACCAAGCTATCTGTTCCAACAAGCCTCCAGACAATATTTAATAATAAGCGACACAGATGTCCAAATGGACATGCATCAGGTAATAGATGATTTGAGATTGAATCATGAACTATCATAATTACAAGATTAGAACTGCAAGCACAAAAGAATTCATTTACTAACTTTTTCTGTGATGTATGGCATTACACATACACATCCTAAAGATATCAGACCATCATGTAAAAAATACCCAGGCAAATGATAAGCATGCCAAATGTCTAGCTAAAAATGTTAATTAACATCTAAATATAGATTTCCTGAGACACAATTACATGGATATATTTTTGAATCCTCCAGATCCATTAGTAGTAGGAGACATTTGTTTTCTTTGGATATTAGGGCACAAGTGCAGTCCCTTGAAGTCAGACATATCAATCACTATATGATAAGCATTGATGACACCAGCTGGGAGATTATCAAGGGGTTTTAATGGGTGTTTTATGTTTTCCACTATAAATAGCCATCAGCTCAAAGCAACTTCTATTATCCCTATGATCATAATAGATCGAAGAATGCTAGGATTGTAAAATCAACCTAACTAATGGGTTCAATGTTTGTTTAATATACCTTGCTCTGCATATCATACTTTAATGGCTTAACTGATCGTCAAAGAGGAAGTTCACCTAATCATCTACATGTCTTTCTTACCTTCTTTCAGCCATATAAGGAGCACATCCTAAAATAAATAAAAGTTAATACCATATTGCAATGGTAGCAATACTAGAATTCCAGCCAATATTTAAAACAATTCTTTCGAAATAACGCCAGCAGCTTATTATTGTTGACATATTGTATGCAGATGTTGCTCTCCAGCAGACAGTTCAAGGCATTAAAATACCAAATCATAGATATCTCCAGTATCCAGATAATTAACACCAATGAATTCATTTCCTGCTCTGCATTGCAATGATCTTCCTCATGCATTCCTTGTGTTATCAAAGCAGCAATCATGTTAAGGTTGGCCAATTAAGTATTGCACAGCAGCACATGTTATTTTGTAGAGCCACAATAAACCAAACCTCGACTTAATTTACCAAAATTACCTGCAACAGGTTAATAAACATTTTCACAGTTAAGCACACATCCTGCTAACCATAGAATCATAGAAATGAAGTTAACAATATTAATCTCAGATATCCCATGTTGGGTAGCACAGTTGATTCTGTAGATTCATATGAGTCTATCATCCTTTTGAAAATGTCATAACGAGACATTAATACTTGAATAATTAAGCATCCTGTCGCACCCTTCTTTACCCCAAGGCAAAACAGATGTCACTTGCAGCAATTTCACAATAAGCATCTTAATGAATACATTATACCACGCTTGTTCTTTAGATTTAGTATTTAGATCAACTAATCAGTTCACAAGTCACCTCAACTAGAAACTCCTTTCACTAAATGTAACATCATAAACATGATGAACTGAAGGTCCCCTTTGGTATGGAGAGTGGATTTCTTCCTCCAAAATTTATCTTTTAAAATTTTGACACCATGTTTATGATTCGAGTCTTCGACCTCCCTAAACCAAAGTTAGAATCTACCTAAAAATATGCACCTACAACTGGTGTACATAATTCTAGGTCAAGTCAGCTGGATGAGTCTCATAGCTAGGTGTGTGTGTGTGTGCGAGAGAGAGAGAGAGAGAGAGAGAGAGAGAGAGAGAGAGAGAGAGAGTGGGGTAAGAAAAAGAAGTCTCCAAAAGGACATTTAATTTCAAAAATACGCATCAAGATTCATATTCAATATTAGATACCATATGTCAAAATAACTTTCACAATCAGAAAGCAAGTGACCAATTTGATACTAAATACTATTGATAAATAATAACAAAACACCCATCAATTCCCAATTATATGCACCGCACGTGGACAAGCTTTTATATCCCATCAGTCAATATACTAGCATCTAAACAATGTTCCAATTTATAGTTGAATGTCTATTAGTAGTTCTTTGAATTATAAACAAATCAAGATGTTGTAAGCAGCAACCTATATTATAGAACAAAGTTATGGCATTTACATAGGGATGACAATTTTTTCCGTTTGGCCGTTTACCTAGTCGGTATTGTTTTTAACGGATTAGGAAATCCACGGTCTAAACGGCTTAACGAGTAATGGGGATTTTTTGTTAACGGCTAAACGGGTAAACGGCCCAGGAACGGTATTCTTTGTCCCATCTCCTTTTACCCATCCCCATCCCCGTTAAATTTAATATAATATATTTAAATATATATATATTATAAATTAAAAATTAAAAATTAAAAATAAATAAAATATATATAATCCTGACTCTTGCTCTTCTTTCTTTCATGTAGCTGTCTCCTGCTCTTCCTTCGTTCACGCAGCCCTGCTCTTCCTTCTTTCACGCAGACCGGACGAGAATCTAGCTCCATCGCCAATCGCTGCCCCATCGACACCCTTCAATACCTTTTTCTTTCTCTGATACGCTCATCTCTTTCCTTTATTTTTAAAGAAAGATATCTCTTTATTTTTTTCTTTGAAATTTGAATGCATTCTTTTTTTTTTATAATTGTTGCATTGAAAATCTTCATTTTCCGATTTTTTCCATTGTTAGTTATTTTTTTCTCACTTTTCGTTCTCTTCTTCCTTATCCTAGAAGTTGAAGAATCTCTTATATGTATCAATATCATCATTTGGTTATTCTCGATTAGTCTCCATCTCATCCTAAAAATAATTATTTTTTTTAATTTTTAATAAATTATAAATTTAATAAAATAATTTTATTTTTTTACGTAAACAGCCAAACGGGTACCCATTGGGTACCCATTTACCCAGCTGGGTATCCCCGTCCCCGCTCCATTAACTATAACGGCTTAACAGGGCAGGGAACGGGGACGTTTTTCTTAACGGGGACGATGACCAGTATAAACTGCCCCGAGCCATCCTTGAGCCATTGCCATCCCTACATTTACAAACTCAAAGACATCTATCAAACAAGAAATAAACTGTTTGTGACCAACCAAGCAACTGACGCTTTCTTAGCTTTTCATAAAATAATGCGACTACTAAGTGCCAAAATGGCACCCACAACTATGCTAGACGTCAACAGGAGAACAAAAAATAAAGAGGCATATAGGTAATTATTCAGTGAGTAGAAGATGCATTCTAAGTTATCATCTGTTGTGATAAAGCACAACATAGAATAACTTATGTTCATGGCATACCTCGCACCATCTTACAATGTCACTAAAGTGCCTTGTGGTCCTAAAAGCATTAGAATTTAGAGTGAGGACTCAATAATAAGAAATGCACCAGCCAATAAGAGAATTCAATGTCTGTAGTAGATCTTTAGTGCCTTCCACAACATCCAAATGTAGCAAGAACTAACCACGTCATCCATTAGTATGCTTATAGACAATGAAAGCGACCAAAATCCTCGAATGAACCATCAATTTTGTGGGTCTCCCATGTCAGTTGAGGCAACATTTTGTTTTTGTTTCACGTGCATAGGTACAAGTCTACATATTTTACTAGCCACTTGTACAATATTTGGATAACATCTTGGTATTTGTGTCTTTTTCTCCTTAAATTTATTAAGTCCTTTCTCCTTCTTTCACTAAAAACATAAAGATATCATAAATCACAAATATCTTTTTCGAGCAATATTCATAGTGTACAATATGAATCTTCAGCTATATCAGTTAACAGTAAGCTTGACAACACATCAAATAAATCACCAACCAGCATACTATTGGAAGAAGCATACCAGACTAAATGTCTATTTTGTTCTAACAAAACCCTGCAAACTCTGCATGCATAAAATTGATGATAAACGTAATAAACGTAATGAAAGATGTGGTCAGCAAAAACTAAATGAGCAAGTTTGTCCTGTTCTTTCTATTATGTTCACATACATGACATCAAAATTGCAGCAGGTAAATGTATTATTCATCATGGTAGTTGATGAAGTTTCAAACTCTTCTAGATCATGCAATTGTTCAATCAACGGTCACCATACTTAAAATATAATATGCGAAAAGAGTATGCATATCAATGGTGTCATCCAGTTGGACCCATAAGTAACTAACCATTAGCAAGCCTTGCAATGATACAAGGCATGGGGTACATTTGTCACTAAACATACACCTAAAAAGTGGGGCAACTTTGAACTCAAGAAACCCATCCCACATGAAGCCCACATAGACAAGACAGGCAAAATATTTGATAATTAGTTTTTCTTCGTTTTTTCTTCCAGCAGCAAGATTACAGCAGACCAATCCCCAACTCTCCACATTCAAAACTAAAGCTACCAATCAAAGCAAGCAACACGACATAGGAAAGGGGCCGTAGTTTGGCAGGACTCACATTGCAGCTACTGGGGGACATAGTAGTAGGAGAGTGGGTCGGCCGGCGGGGCCCCGAGGGGACGGGGCACGTCCTCCTTGCCCTCCTCCCTCGGCACGATGTCAACAAGGAAGTCGAACACGTCGGTGCGGGTGATGGCGGCAGCAATGTCATTCTTCTGGAGGGTGCGGCGCTTGTTCTCCTCGGCATGGGCCCAGGAGCGGTGGGTGAGCTCGAGGATGAACATCTCGCAGGCGCGGGCGAAGACGACAGGGGCCTCGGCGGCGATCATGCGCACGTCCTCGTCGGCCTTCATGATCTTCTTGATGCGGGCGAGGGGCAGGCTGTGGTTCTTGAAGTCGGTGGTCTGCTCGATCTCGCGGTACTGGTCAGCCCAGAACATCTGCAGCTGTTGCTGCTGCTGCTGCTGCTGCTGCTGGTAGAGGTGCTGGTAGGCCTGGTAGGGGCCGCTGGCGGCGGCCGCGGCCGCGGCGGCGTAGGGGACTGGGGCGGCGAGGCCGATCGCCGGGGGGGTGGGATGGCCCTGCTGGTCCATTCCGTTAGGTACCGACCTAGAATCAACACAATCCAGGTGTCAAAATCCGATCCCTTTGAGGGAAAAAAAAAAGGTGAAGAATTCAAACAAAACTCGATCTTTATGAGGAAGGACGAACGAATTTGGAGGTGTCGAACACAACCCAGGCGTGAAGATCCGAACTTTTTTGCCGGGAAACGAAGGAATTTAGGGCATCGAACAAAACCGAGAAGCCAAAATCCGATCTTTTTGAGGAAAATTATATTTT
>UESW01002427.1:0-10767 GCA_900491605.1 Calamus simplicifolius
TTGGCACCTTGCGCTGCCTTGGATGGACGTCTGCGTGCCTTCTTTGGCTAGCTGAGGGCGGCTAGTAATCCTCTCCCAAGAGTGAACCCCGGAGGGTGACCTGAGAGCTGAGTCGTCAGGTTCCTTTTGAACCCTCGGGGGTGTGGAACCGCTGCGAGGGGCGACTCAGCCGGGTAGAGCCTTTAGGTTAACCACTCGGGGGCATGCCGGGGCCGAGTGGTGTCCCATGGGCCGCGATGCCAGTGAGCTCCTTTTGAACCAGCCTGGGGGTTTGTGTGGGTGGCGACTCAGCCGGTACGGAGCCTTTAGGGTCTTAACCGACTCGGGGCACCGCCGTGGGCCGAGTGGTGTCCCGTGGGCCGCGATGCCAGTGAGCTCTTTTGAACCAGCCTGGGGGTTTGTGTCCGCCCAGTGGCGACTCAGCCGGGTACGGAGCCTTTAGGGTCTTAACCGACTCGGGGGCACCGCCGTGCCGGGGCCGAGTGGTGTCCCGTGGGCCGCGATGCCAGTGAGCTCCTTTTGAACCAACCTGGGGGTTTGTGTCCGCCCAAGTGGCGACTCAGCCGGGTACGGAGCCTTTAGGGTCTTAACCGACTCGGGGGCACCGCCGTGCCGGGGCCGAGTGGTGTCCCATGGGCCGCGATGCCAGTGAGCTCCTTTTGAACCAGCTGGGGGTTTGTGTGCCGCCCAAGTGGCGACTCAGCCGGGTACGGAGCCTTTAGGGTCTTAACCGACTCGGGGGCACCGCCGTGCCGGGGCCGAGTGGTGTCCCGTGGGCCGCGATGCCAGTGAGCTCCTTTTGAACCAACCTGGGGGTTTGTGTTCCGCCCAAGTGGCGACTCAGCCGGGTACGGAGCCTTTAGGGTCTTAACCGACTCGGGGGCACCGCCGTGCCGGGGCCGAGTGGTGTCCCGTGGGCCGCGATGCCAGTGAGCTCCTTTTGAACCAACCTGGGGGTTTGTGTGCCGCCCAAGTGGCGACTCAGCGGGTACGGAGCCTTTAGGGTCTTAACCGACTCGGGGGCACCGCCGGGGCCGAGTGGTGTCCCGTGGGCCGCGATGCCAGTGAGCTCCTTTTGAGAGACTTGGCGCAAGGGAGGACAAGCTGTGTCGTCAGAAGGGGCCTTTTTTATTACTTATGCTTCTGGGAGTACATCATTGGTAATACCGGCGGAGGTTGTCCGCATTCCAGGTACGTGGAATGGGCTTCCCGTCAAGCTCTTCTAGTTTGTATGCCCCCCGGTGGAACGCCTCGGCGACACGGTAGGGACCTTCCCAGTTGGGGGATAGCTTGCCCCCCTCGGTAGGCTTTGATACCTCGGCCTTTCGTAGCACCAAGTCTCCGCGCGAAAAACCTTGGGACGAACCCGGGCGTTGTAGTACTTGGCCGCTCGCTGGCGAAAGGTCGCCATGCGCAGTCTCGCTCTGTCATGCGCCTCGTCGATGAAGTCTAGGTTGGCCCGAATCAGCGCGGAGTTGCCTTCCTCACTGAAGGACTCCACACGTGGACTGGGCAATCCGATCTCGACGGGGATGACGGCCTCGGATCCGAAGGAGAGGCTGAAAGGAGTTTCGCCCGTCGGGGCTCTGGGCGTTGTGTGGTAAGCCCATATCACACTGGGGAGCTCTTCTACCCAGCGTCCTTTGGAACCGTCTAGGCGAGTCCTGAGCCCTCTGAGGATGGTGCGGTTCATGACCTCAGCCTCCCCGTTGGTCTGGGGGTGGCCGACAGAGGTGAATCGTGGTGAATGCCTAGCTCCTCGCAGAAGGCTTTGAATGCCTCGTTGTTGAATTGGCGGCCGTTGTCCGTGACGAGGGTGTGAGGCAAGCCAAAGCGGCATATGATCGACTTCCAGAAGAAAGCCTTAACTTTGCTCTCAGTGATTTTGGCCAACGCCTCGACCTCGACCCACTTGGTGAAATAGTCGATGGCGACCAACAAGAATCTCCGCTGCCCTGAAGCTGGGGGAATGGTCCAAGGATGTCCATTCCCCACTGGGCAAAGGGCCACGGAGCCGAGAGTGGGCTCAGCGGGGCAGGCGGCTGACGCTGGATGTGCGCGTGGCGCTGGCAGCCGTCACACCTTTGAACTAGCTTGGCCGCGTCCTCCTTCATAGTGAGCCAGAAGTACCCCTGACGGAGAGCCTTCTGGGCTAAGGATCTGCCCCCCAGATGGTTCCCACAAATGCCTCGTGGATTTCTCTGAGGATGTAGTCGGCATCGGCGGGGCCTACGCACTTAAGCAACGGGTAGGAGAATGACCTTCTGTATAGGCGCCCGTCGAGGAGGATGAACTTGGAGGCCCTCCACTTGAGCAATCTGGCTTCGTTGCGGTCGTCAGGGAGGGTGCCGTCGGTGAGGTAGCGGACATAGGCGTCCATCCATGTAGGTTCCGGGGTGAGCGGGAGGACTTCCTCCCCGTCCTCTATACTGGGCCTTTCTAGATATTCGATGTAGGCGTCCCTTGTCAAGCCGTCGGCGGAGGTAGCCAGTCGAGAGAGGACGTCGGCCTTTGCGTTTTCACTTCGGGGGATGTAACTGATGCTGAAGTAGGGCAGTGAGGAGGTCAAGAGTTGAACCTTTTTCAGATATTGCGCCATAACGGGGTCGCGCCTCATACTCTCCGTTGATTTGCCCGGAGACGAGTTGCGAGTCCGTGTAGGCTCTGAGGTGCTTTGCTCCAACCTCCTGGGCTAACCTTAACCCGGCCAGCAGGGCTTCGTACTCCGCTTGGTTGTTGGTGGCTTCAAAAAGAAATCTCAGGGCGCACTCGGTTCTTTCTCCTTCCGGCCCGGCAAGAATGAGGCCGGCGCCACTCCCTTGAGAATTCGATGCGCCGTCCACATGGAGGATCCAGGTCTCTCCATCACCTCTCGGCTCGGGCCTGGGCTGCTCCCCAGGAACCTCCTTGAGATCTTCTTCCGCCCAAGTGCACTCGACCAGGAAGTCGGCCAGGACTTGGGACTTCAAGGCCGGTCGTGCTTGGAAAGAGATGTCGAATTCTCCAGCTTGATGGCCCATTTGGCGAGTCGACCCGAAGTATCCGGACGGGCCAGGATGGCTCGGAGAGGTTGGTCCGTGAGCACCACGATAGGATGGGCTTGGAAATACGGGCGAAGACGCCGGGCAGAACTATCAAGGCGAAAATGACTTTCTCTGTTTTGGAATACCTGACCTCGGCGTCGTGTAGGACCTTGCTCACGTAGTAGACTGGCCTTTGGGTTCCGTCAGCGTCAAGGCGCACCAGGACTGAGCTGACGGCTTCTGAGGAGGCGGCTAAGTAAAGGAAAAGACTCTCCCCGTCTCTCGGCTTGGAGAGGAGCGGTGGGGAGGACAGGAACGCCTTTAAGCCGTCGAAAGCTTCCTGGCAGTCGTCCGTCCATGCAAAACCATTCACCTTCCGCAGGGCCTTGAAGAAAGGCAAGCACCTCTCCGCCGATCTGGAGAGGAAACGACTCAGAGCCGCTATCCTTCCCGTTAGCCGTTGCACTTCCTTCTTGTTGGACGGCGGCCTCATGTCAAGTATGGCACTGATCTTCTCTGGGTTCGCCTCGATTCCGCGCTGGGTCACCATAAAGCCCAGAAATTTACCTGCCGTGACCCCAAAAGCACACTTCTTAGGGTTCAGCTTGACTTGGAAGCGACGGAGGTTGTTAAAAGTTTCTTCCAGGTCGGAGATGTGGTCGGTGGCACGGGTGCTCTTTGTCAGCATGTCGTCCACATAGACTTCCATGTTCCGGCCGAGCTGGTCCTGGAACACCTTGTTCATCAGCCTTTGATAGGTCGCTCCCGCATTCTTGAGGCCGAAAGGCATCACCTTGTAACAGTAAATGCCTTTCTCTGTCACGAAGGAGGTGTGCTCCTCGTCGCCGGGTCCATCCTTATCTGATTGTATCCGGAGAAGGCGTCCATGAAGCTGAGAAGCTCGTGACCAGAGGTGGAATCGACCAGCTGATCAATTCTTCGGCAAGGGAAAGCTGTCTTTTGGGCACGCCTTGTTGAGGTCGGTGAAGTCTATACATATCCTCCAGCTCCCGTTTGCCTTGCGCACCATGACTACGTTGGCCAGCCAGCTTGGGTAGTGCGCCTCCCGGATGTGGCCGGCGCTGATCAGCTTGTTGACTTCTTCATCAATCGCCCTTTGTCGGTCGGGGGCAAAGCTCCTCTTCTTTTGACGGATTGGACGGTGGCGCGGGTCGATGTTGAGCTTGTGGGTGATGACCTCCGGAGGGATGCCGGGCATGTCAGACGCTGACCAGGCGAATACGTCCGAGTTAGCCCACAAGAAAGCTAAGAGGCGCTCCCGGTCTTCCAGGGGAAGGAGTCCGCCCACACGGACGGTCCTTGCGGGTCATCTGAGGGGGAAAGTCAGGAGGTGCTCGGCGGGCTCCCCTCCTTTGGCGGAATCTCTAGGGATCAGATGCCTCCAGGGCCGGGTCGGCCTCCAAGGGCTTGACGCCGCATGATAGCAAGGTAAGACCGGGCTTATCTCCCGCGCATTCTCCAACTCCCTCGCTGGTGGGGAACTGCACCAGTAGACGTCGGGTGGAGATAACGCGTCCAAAAGATTCAGGCCGGGACGCCCAAGAATGGCGTTGTATGCCAAAGGGACCCACGACCAGGAATTTCATGATCACGGTGCTTTGGCATGGTGGGGTTCCGGCCGTCACAGGCAAGGATATTTCGCCCTCAACCCTCACAGAATCTCCAGTGAATCCGACTAGCGGGGTCGCCACGGGCTGAAGGGAGTCAACAGATAAACCCATCCGAACAAAGGCGTCGTAAGTAAGGATGTCAGCTGAGCTGCCACTATCAACTAATATCCTTTTTACAGGGTGTTTGGCGATCGTCATAGCGACGACTACGCCTTCATTGTTTACATTTTCCATTACAGCAGTCTCCCCCCGGGGCATTACATTATTTGGAGCCTCCCCCCCCCTCGGCCGCTTGGACAGAGGCTGACCCCCAGGACACCATCCCGACAGTCCGCTCCGTGGGAGTGTTGTCGACGGTGGCTTGAGCTGGTGGAGGCCCCATGATGGCCGGCAGCGGCTGTGGTCTTCTGGACGTACTTGCCGAGGTAGCCCCATTGGATGAGCTCCTCGATGGCCCGCTTCAAGCTGTAGCAGCTGTCGGTGTCGTGGCCGTAGTCCCGGTGGAATCGACAGTAGCGGCTTCTGTCGCGGGTACACCTTTCTTCATGGGGGGAGGACGTTGAAGGTAGGGCTCGCCCTCGATCTCCATCAGGATGTGGGATCGAGGGGCAAGGAGGGGAGTGAGCTTACTCTCGTCGGGGACAGGGCTTCGGCGCCTGTTGTCGGACCGGCGAGGTGGGTCGGATCGGCGATGTCGGGGAGGTCCGCTCGGCTCAGGGCGAGCGGATTTGTGGCTGGAGCCTTCGAAGACTCCCGGTGGTGAGGTCGGCTTCATCTGCCCGGATGTACTTCTGGGCCCGAGGAGGAGGTCGGAGTAAGAGCTCGGGGGCTTCTTATCCAGGGAGAAGGTGAAGCGGGATGGAAGGAGTCCCCGCTTCAGCGCCAGGGTGGCCACCGCATCATCGAGATGGTAGACCTCGAGGGCGGTTTTGAATCGGGACACGAAGTCCCGCAGGACTCTCCTTCCTTCTGGCGGACGGAGAAGAGGCTGTCTGCCACCCTTGGGATCCGGCAGGCGTCAAAGTGGGCCAAAAATGCCCTCTCCAGCTCCGAAGGAGTCTATGCTGTGGGGGGGCAGGCGTGAATGCCACGCACGGGCGGCCTTCCGCAGGTTGCAGGGAAGGCCTTACAGAGAAGGGCGTCTGAGGCGCCCTGGACTTGCATCATGGCCTTGTAGCTCTCGAGGTGTCGAGGGGTCGGTCGTACCGTCGTATGGGTCCACCTGGGGGAAGCGGAACCTGGAGGGAACGGTTCCTCCAGTATGCGGCGGGTGTAGGAGGACGAGTGTCGAACTCTTCCTCCGGCTGATGGTTGATCTTCTTGGCGAGCTCGTCGAGGCACCGGTTGTACTCCTCCAGGCGTTCCTCCGCCTGGCGGTTGATCGTCGGGGCCCTCCGAGATGGCTCGGAGGAAGAAGAAGAAGAGGAGGAGGAGATGGAGACGGAAAGTCGGGACTTCCGCCTGGGTTCCTTGTGATGATGTGGCTTGGGAGGAAACTCGCTGGGGCCGTGGTCAGGGGACCGTGGCCGCTTGGAGGGCTCGCGAGGCTTCCTAGGGGAAGCTTGACGTCGGCCGGTCCCCCCGCCGGGGGGACCTCCCCTCGCCGACTGCTGACTGCGGGGGAGCGGTCTGGTGCTGGGTGGCCACGGACTGCTGCTGCTGGAGCCCGTGGACCATGGCAGTGAGATTCTGAACTTGCTGGGAGAGGGTTTCCAGCTGCTCCGCTGTTTGGTAGCAGGAGGATCGGCCTCCTGCTGCCTAGCTGGCGGGAGAGCCCCGCCGGACAGCTGATGGAGGCGCCTGGGCTCGTGTCACCACCATGGCTTTTGAAAGAAGAGAGGGGATGAAAGATGTAGCTCAGGGAGAACGTTCGCTACTTTTTCTTTTCCCTCCTACCTGGCGCGCCAATCTGATGACGCTCGATCACCTCTCCTGGACGTCGGGAACGGAGGTGCTTTCTTCTTCGCGGGTTGCCTGCAAAGAAGTCCCGGGACCGGAGGGGGTCTCCGACGGGACCCTCGACGCCCAGTTAGTGACTGAGGTCACAATAGAGAAGGAGCTCGAGAGAGCTCTTGAGAAGGAAGAGATCTCAGCAGGATCGGGTAGTTCCTTTGAGAGTTAGGGCATCAAGTGCGTAAAAAAATGTCTCTTACCCGGTTCTCGACGTGTTTACCCTTTTATAATGGTGACGCTGGCACGATCCGTGGGATGGCATGAGTCGAAGATCCATTGAGCCCTTGCGTGAATCTGGGCTGGTTAGTGGGCTGCGTCCCATCAGCCGGCGGGGCCGTTGGATTATCGGATCTGGTGCTATCGAGCGCGCGCGTCGGCGCTGTCGGCGGCGCGCGTCGGGCACTGTCGGGCGGCGCGCGTTAGAGAAGCGGATTCTTGAACCGCTGGGGCTGATCTAGCGGGAACTGGAGACGCCGGGGCTAAGTCTGGCCGGCCGGGGATGGCCTTGGCCGACTCGGCGGGACTGGAGATGCCGGGGCCGAGTCGGGCCGACCGGAGATGGCCTTGGCCGACTCGGCGGGACAGGAGACGCTGGGGCCGAGTCGGGCCGGCCGGGGATGGCCTTGGCCGACTTGGCGAGACTGGAGACGCCGGGGCCGAGTCAGGCCGGCCGGGGATGGCCTTGGCCGACTCGGCGGGACTGGAGACACCGGGGCCGAGTCGGGCCGGCCGGGGATGGCCTTGGCCGACTCGGCGGAACTGGAGACGCCGGGACCGGGTCGGGCCAGCCTAGGATGGCCTTGGCCGACTCGGCGGAACTGGAGATGCCGGAGCCGCCGAGGAGATGCCGGGCCGCCTAGCTTGGGCACACCGGGGCCGGCTGAGAAGTGCGGGGCTGCCTAGCTTGGAGACGTAGGGGGCCGGCTAGGAGGATGCCGGGGCCGACTCGCTTGGACATGCCGGGGCCGACTGGGAAGTGGCGGGCCGCCTAGCGTGGAGACGTAGGGGGCCGGCTAGGAGGATGTCGGGGCCGGTTGAGAGGTGCCGGGGCCGACTTGCTTGGACATACCGGGGCCGACTGGGAGGTGCCGGAGCCGCCTAGCGTGGAGACGTAGGGGGCCGGCTAGGAGGATGCCGGGGCCGGCTGAGAGGTGCCGAGACCGACTCGCTTGGAGAAGTAGAGGGCCGGCGAGGGGGATGTCGGGGCGGCTGAGATGTCGGCCTTTGGGGCCGTTGGTCTTGGAGATGTCGGCCTTTGGGGCCGTCGGGCTTTGGGTGTCGGCCTTTGGGGCCGACGGTCTTCGAGGTGCCGGCCTTGGGGCCGTCGGATGTCGGCCTTAGGGGCCGCCGGACTTCGGGTGTCGGCCTTTAGGGCCGACGGGTGTCGGCCTTTGTGGCGTCGGTCTTAGAGATGTCGGCCTTTGGGGCCGTCGGGCTTCGGGTGTCGGCCTTTGGGGCTGACGGCCTTCGAGGTGCGGCCTTTGGGGCCGTCGGGTGTCGGCCTTAGGGGACGCCGGGTGTCGGCCTTGGGGCCGTCAGGCTTGGAGATGTCGGCCTTTGGGGCCGTCGGGCTTCAGGTATCGGCCTTTGGGGCCGACGGTCTTCGAGGGTGCCGGCCTTTGGAGCCGTCGGGTATCGGCCTTAGGGGCCGCCGGGTGTCGGCCTTTGGGGCCGTCAGGCTTCGAGTGTCGCCCTTGGGGCCGACGGTCTTCGAGGTGCCGGCCTTTGGAGCCGTCGGGCTTCGGGTGTCGGCCTTTGGGGCCGTCGGTCTTAGAGATGTCAGCCTTTGGGGCCGTCGGGCTTCGGGTATCGGCCTTTGGGGCCGCCGGGCTTCGGGTTGTCGGCCTTTGGGGCCGACGGTCTTCGAGGTACCGCCCTTGCAGGTGCCGGTCTTGGAGATGTCGGCCTTGGGGGGCGTCTAAAATTTTTTTTTTTATTTTTCATGAGGTCAACTGGCTTCATCAATGGTCAAGATCGATGTGCTCCAAGGAAACATCCGGACAAGGCCGGGCCCCCTTGTCATCACCTCGTGAAATCAGATCTCCACCGCGGGCCCGTTAATCACAAGAAGCCTTCACAAGTGGACCAAAAGAAACAAGGAGAATAAGTTTTTTCAAAAAATACGGCTACATCCTCTCCCTAAATTACTTAATTCCAATCATATAGGATTCTTCCATCCTGATCGATTCTATGCTAAACTTCCAAGGGCAAACTAAACTATCATTTGACAAGTGTCAGGAATCAAACAGCTTGTGAAATTAATAATCTTATAGCTCGTGATGCTATGGAAGACTCGTATATAGATTATATATAGACACAGGAAGTTATGCATATAAAAAGATAGATTCTGGCTAGCAGATGAAAATTGAGAGTCATTAAAGATGGTAAGCATTCCAGAGGTGCCGCTGAGCTCAGGCTCCCGGGATATTCCACTGATGGGCATGGGCACGGCGGCCTACCCCTTTGCGCCGGAGTGCACAAAGCAAGCCATCCTCCATGCCATCGAACTTGGTTACCGCCACTTCGACACTGCCAGTCTTTACCGATCGGAGAAGCCCCTTGGAGAAGCCATCGCCGAAGCCTTGCACCGTGGCCTCGTCAAGTCGCGAGCTGAGCTCTTCATCACCTCCAAGCTATGGTGCAGCGATGCGCACCATGACTTCGTGCTCCCGGCCCTTCAGAGGAGCCTCCAGTAATTATATCACTTTTTCTTCTTCTTCTTCTTCTTCTTCTTCTTCTTCTTCTTTCTTCTTTTTTGCCTCCATGATGGCATCTTATAACGTGAGTTTGAGACGAACACGTAGCAATGAGAAATATAGATGTTAGATAGGGGAGATCGCTACCTAACTGGTCACAATGTTTCATCAACATAAAAATATCTCTTTTCTACTTTTCAGTCTTATGAAACAGTGTAGTTAAGAAACCTTTCGAATATATATATATATATATTTTATAGATCGATTCACTAATTTACTTTTAATCATTTATATTATATAGTCACTTAACCGTTTATTTACTTATTTTGAAGAATAATAGTATGGATGAGTGCTATTGTTATCTCATATAATTGATAAAAGAATCACTTATTTAAAAAAAAAATATATCTTATGGTTTGATAATTTATCAGATAAAAAAAATTATGTGCATTATTAAGCATAGAAATTAATGAGACGAAAAGATGAAGATAAAGCGCAAGACATTTTCAACTAGTTCAATTGGTGAAGTTATCTGGATTTGGATACCATTGACATGGATAGATTATGCTCAGCCACAATTTGGCTAACCTTCCTTTTGTAGTTCTTGAAAAAAAATAAAAAATAAAAATAAAAATAAAAACCATAGGCTTGAGAGAACATGAAATGGTAGAATGACACTATAATAGCACTATTTAATGAACACTTTCTATATATGTGTTTTACTATCTTCTATCCACATGTGTTTGTGAATGCATGTCAAACTTTTAGCAACATCATATTTCAGACATCTCTTTTGGCAATTGTTCTCTAATTTATTCTCAAATGCTTAGTAGCTTGATGCTTTTGTGAACAATTTTCATGAACAACGTGTCAATTAGAGATAGGTTATAGAATAATAAGTTATTTGATAGTTTTTAATTTTAATATGCAATTTAGAGTGGAGAGCGTGAACTTTATCATGTCTATTTCTGATCCTTTGTTTCATCTGCATGCAATCTGTTTTGAGATAGCAATATATTTTTTTATGTTTAATTTCAATATGCAATTTAGAGTGGAGAGAGTGAACTTTATCATGTCTATTTCTGATCCTTTGTTTCATCGCATGCAATCTGTTTTGAGATAGCAATATATTTTTTATATTTATATTTTTCATTTATATTAATTTTCCGCACTTTAAACTTTTTAACCAAATTAAACATATGAATTCAAACTTTATGATTATAGAGAGAGACATACCCAAATAAACTCAAGCCCCTGGCATTATTGGGGTTAGTCCTTGATGAATAACAATGGGATCAACCTCGCTGGAAAAGTACCTTGAGCTTTCACCTTTTGTTGCCAATGATCAGATTGGCATAGCAGTAAGTGCTTGCCCTTGAACCCCTTAATCTTGGGTTCAAATCCCCACAGCCCCTAATTTCTTTCCAGATTTCCATGTGCATCAATGTCTTTTCTCACAGTGTT
>UESW01002427.1:13402-36631 GCA_900491605.1 Calamus simplicifolius
TAAAACGTAAAACCTCTCCCTATGTCCCTCCACCTTCCAAACCTCTCCCATTCTCCAAAAATCCTTTCACCTTTCAAACCTCCCCCTTCATGCTAGCCTTTATAAGGGTTATTGTAGGTGGTAACGAAAGAGAAGTTTTTTTTTGAAGGTTTTCTTTAAAAAAAAATTATTTTACTTGTGTGGGATATTGTGAGGATTAAGGTTTCAGGTGTGTAGAGAGTAGTTTAAGAAAGAGTTCCTCTTTCACCTTTACTAGTTCTCCTTTGGCTACAATGGCTACAAGACCATCTTGCTGTCCAAAGGGATAAGAAGGAAATCAGCCTTCGTGGATTCTAAGGAGCTAGCACTACAAAGAATTGATCAAAAAGAGCCCTGGTGTAAACTACCTAATAGATGCCATACGTGTGTTGCTTAAGAAGCTCTCTCTTCAATCATCCAGTAGTTTGCAAAGGTAAAGTACCTTATTGTTTTTGATAATGATCAAATCATTAACATAAAATATTTTTGTTTTGCTTTCTAACTTTTTAATATCATTTGCATGCACTATTATCTGTTAGTTCCTATGTAGGTAGATAGATAAATCGATTTATTAATTTATCATTGTTTTTTTTTTTAAAATAATAATAATAAAATTAAAAAGTAGATCTGCCTGCATAGGCTATCTACCTGCATTGGTTTCCTTATAGTGTTATAGAGCTGGTTCTTGTAACATGATAATAGTTGCATGTATGATATCTTGAGTTTTTTCTCACTAAAGTACTTGGATTGGTGGATTCACTAGGCTCTCCGATCATAGGAGAGAAGTAGAGCTTAAAGACCCTCTCTTCCCATTCAATGGGATCTCCTATGGTGTGTAGGGTTGCCACTTGTGTCATGACCCATGAAGAAGAAAAGTGAAGAGATTGTAGATTAAAATTGTTTTAATCTTATTTTGAATAGTATGATCATAAACTATTTTAATTTTTATAAAATTTATTTTATAGTTAAATTAAAATCATTTCAATTTAAGAGTTTATTGAATTTAATTAAAAAAATTAAATTATCTTAAATGACAAAAAAATCTAGAAATGTGATTTAAAGATCTTAAGTCATTTGCATAAGCTTTAAGGATCATGGGTTAGCTTGAGTTAGAACCTTAATTGGGTTAGACCAAAGTTTAGATTAATTGGACTAAAAAGAGAACTTAAATTTAATCAAAAGTTGAGTTAGGTTACATTCTCTTTAGATCCCTCTAATTAGTTAGATTGATTAGTCCATAAATCTAAATGGACCTAATTTGTGGTTCAGTGGTGAGCTAAGTTTTTAGGCTAATCTAATCAAATCTAATGAACCCATCCCATGATTCGCTTACCGGAAAATATGGTCGATCAGAATTGATTGGATAGCTCATTGATTCGAGTTAGCCCATGTCACCTATGGTGAATCAATATGACTGATTTAGGTACCCATGGATCAATTGTTCAAAAACCATTATATAAGTTAGTAGGAGAATTCTTGATTATGGTCCATGTGTTCTCTTTCATATGTCACACATTAAAGTGAAACCCTCTAAATTATTACGTCCTTAAAAAGATGAAGTTATGGGGATAACTAAGTCTTAGCCTCCCATTAATTGGATGGTAATGGGTCCAATAGTTCGATGATCATTGGCAGACCCAAAGGTTGAATGTTCATCAAGCTATTGGAATTGCTAATCCTAATATGATGGCTCAATGTGACTCTCTTAACGGTGGTCAGGTGAGTCGGCCAAAGTCGGGCTTGACTATTCATTGGTTAAAAGTATTGAATTTTGTCATGTTAATGGTTGGACCTAACCAGGACCTTCAATAGGAGGCCTAAAGGCCGATTGAAGTGCACCATGAGGCAAAATTAATTACTAAAAGTTACTTGAAGAAGTAATTTGTTAAAAAACCTACCTTTAGATGTACATAGGTAAGCCGGCCAAAGTCGAGCTCATGTATTGTCTATTGGATTTTAGTACCCACTAAGGGAATAAAAGTAATTCCTCATATTGAAGTAGAGGTTGTCAATCTGAGTAAAATAGTGGGAGGGCCTTTAGACTAAAGTCCATACCTTTAGGATAATAATTCATATACAATAATAGGTTTTTGATTTTTCTTTCAGATAATGTCTACCAACTTATCGCTCCATTCGTTGCTTGATAATAAAAAACTTATGGGTCACAACTTTGATAGCTAGTATCGAAGGCTCAGGATTATCCTAGAGCATGAATAGATCCTTTATGTGATAACGGATCCAGCACCAAGTCCCTGCTCCTAATGCTCAGAGTTCAGTCAAGGATACTTATTAGAAGTGGCTCTCTGATCGGACCACTGTCCAATGCATAATGCTAGTAGCGATGAACGACGAGTTCAGTCGCAAATTTGAGGAAGCCCAGCCAGAGAAAATTCTTTAAAAGTTGAAGGAATCCTTTAGGACACCAGATGATGTTGAGAGCTACAAGGTCTCTTGTGCCATCTGCAATGCGCAGATGCGTGATGGAGCCTCAGTCACTAATCATGTATTGTACATGATCAAGATGATTGAGCACTTGGGCAAACTCGGTTGTCCCTTGCATGAACAACTTGGGAAAGATGCGATACTGAACTTCCTACCTCCTTTCTATCTTGACTTTCTTGATCATTATAGAATGAATAAACCTACAGTAAACTAGCATGGTCTACTTGGTTTGACTTATGAGAAAGATCACCAGCTTAATAAAGAGGTAGTGAATTTAGTGGGAGGTTCTTTGGGAGGTCGTCGTCCCTTTAAGAAAGAAAAAAAAATAAAAGAAAGAAGGTGCAAACTGCTGAGACTAGTCATGCTAAAAAGGTTAAAGCTGATCAGAGTAAGGCGGAGTACTTCTTTTGTAAGAAGCAGGGTCATTGGAAGAGGAATTGTTCTCTTTATATTGCATCCCTTGACCCAAACAGGTCCAAGAAGAGGAAACAGCAAGAAAATGTTGAATAAAGTATTTATATGATAACGCCTTGTAATTTCTCTATCTATGTACTATTAATTGGGTATTGGATACCGAAAGTCCAATTCACATATGTAATTCTCTGCAGGGACTTTAAGTTAGTAGAAGACTCAAGGTTGGTAAGAGATTCTTGAACGTGAGAAATAGAAGCCAAGTTCTAGTCTTGGCATTGGGAATCGTCAAACTTATTTTCGAGTCTTGTACAATCATTCTAAATGAATGTCATTATTGTCTATCTTTTATTTTAAATATCATTTCTATAGGCTAATTGGCCATGTTTGGTTATGAACTATCAATAAAGAATGACATTTGCAAAATCATTATGAATGGTTCTGTTGTGATGATGAATAGATATATGAGTAATGACATATATGTACTATCATGACTTGTTATGTAATGTATACATCTAGCAAATGCCCTACAATAAACGATATCAGTAATGCTTACCTTTGGCATTGCCGGCTAGGTCATATTAATAAGAACAGGATAACTAGGTTGAGACAAGAAGGTCTACCTGAGGTTAATGATTTTAAATCATTACAAACCTGTGAATCTTGTTTTCTGGTAAAATGACTAAATCATCTTTTAGTGAAAAAGGTGAACATACATACCAATGTATGCGAACCTATGAATGTCAGTGCTAGGAGTGGGTATAATTATTTCATTATAATCTTTCGAGGTATGGTTATATATTCTTGATAAGACATAAGTTTGAATCGTTTGAAATGTTTAAATGATATCGTAATGAAGTAGAACAATAAACTGAAAAGTTTATCAAAACCCTTCGATCAGATCGAGATGGTGAATATCTTTCTAGTGAGTTTTCATTATATCTTGAGGAGAATGGGATTCTCTCTCAATGGATACCTCCAGGGACACCCCAGTTAAATGAAGTGTCTGAAAGAAAGAGTTAAATGAAGTGTCTAAAGAAGGAATCGAACCCTGTTAGACATGGTTCGGTCCATGATGGCTTTGCTTCTCTGCCAATCTCCTTTTGGGGTTATGCTCTAGAGTCAGTGTGTTACCTTTTACATTGGGTTTCAAGTAAGCCTGTTAACAAAATATCATATGAGATATGGACTGGGCATAAGCCTTTTAAATAGGGTTCCGAGTAAGTCTGTTAACAAAATACCATATGAGAAATGACTGGGCATAAGCGAAACTCTCACACCTTCGGGTCTAGGGCTGCTCGGCTTATGTTACACGTTTGAAAACAGATAAGCTTGGACCTAGGTTTGACCGATGCTTATTTGTAGGGTATCCAAAAGAGTTTAAGGGGTATTACTTTTATTTACCTGAAGAACAAAAGTTGTTCGTCAGTCTTAGGGCTATCTTTTTAAAAGGAGTTCCTTAGTGAAGAAACTGAAGCCACTAAGGTTAAACTTAGTGAAGTTCAACAGGTAGAAAAACTGACACACTTAAGATATGACATAGAAATAGGTTTTGACTAGATCAAACCCATAGCCCATACAGGAATCATTAAGGAGATCTGGTAGGGTACTGCACCAACTGGACAGTTACTATGGTTTCTTGATCGAGATGGCATCCTATTGAACTCGATGAGAACAATGAGGATCCGATCACCTATATGGATGCAATGCAGAGGTCTGATTCTAAGAAATGGCTAGAAGCCATGAAATCGAACTGGAATCCATGAAAATCAACAATGTATGGACATTGGTTGATCTACCTGAGGGGATAAAACCCATTGGATGTAAATGGATTTTCAAAAGAAAAGAGGTGTTGATGGGCAAGTAGAGACCTATAAAGCCCGTCTTGTTGCTAAAGGGTATCGTCAATATTATGGTATAGAATATGATAAGACATTTTCTTCTGTGGCAATGCTTAAATCCATTCGGATTATGCTTTCTTTAGCAGCACACTTTGATTATAAAATCTGGCAAATGGATGTCCAAATAGCTTTCCTTAATGGTGAGCTAGAAAAGGAGGTGTATATGATAAACCTGAAGGGTTCATATCCAGAGATGAGTCAAAAGTGTGCAAGCTTCATAGAGATCCATCTATGGACTAAAGCAGGCATCTCGAAGCTGGAACATGCATTTGATAAATGTATTAAGACGTATAGTTTTATTAGAAATAGAGAAGAACCTTATATTTATAAATGGGCTAATGGTTCTATGATTGTATTTCTTGTGTTGTATGTAGATAACATTCTTTTAATTAAAAATGACATTCCAGCACTACAGGGAATAAAGGTCTGGTTATCATCTTATTCTCTATGAAGGACTTGGGGCCTCTTATATACTTGGTATGAAGATCTATAGAGATAGATATGGAGGCTTTTAGGATTATCCCAATTTACGTACATAGACACTGTGCTAAAACATTTTAGCATGGAAAATTTCAAGAAAGCTATCTTTCAATAGGCCATGAAATTTCTCTCTCCAAAAAGGATTGTGCAACAACTCCTAAGGAAAGAGAATGTATGAGTAGGATTCTATATACTTTGGCAGTGGGTTCTATCATGTACGCCATGACATGTACTAGATCAGACATTGCATACTCACTAGGAGTAGTGAGCAGATACCATTCTGACCAGGTAAAGCTCATTGGAAGTAGTAAAGACTATTCTTAAGTATTTATGAAATACTAAGGACCAATGGCTAATTTATGAAGAATCTGACTTAAAACTTGTGGGGTATACTGACTCAATTTTTAGTTAGATAGGGATGATAGTAAGAGTGTGTCAGGGTTTATCTTTATCCTAAATGAAGGAGCGATTTGCTGAAGAAGTTCTAAGCAACAGACTATGGCGAACTCAGTATGCGAGGCAGAATATATTGCGGCATCGGATGCAGCAAAGGAAGCTGTATGGTTGCAAAGTTTCTAGGAGAACTAAAAGTGACACCTTCTTTGGATGGTCCTATTTTGGTGTACTGTGACAACATCAGCCATTGCTCAAGCCAAAGAGCTGAAGTTCCATCAATGCACCAAACATATTCTGCATCGTTATCACCTTATGCGATAAATCATGGAGCGAGGTGACATCGACCTTCAAAAGATCAATGGAAAGGAGAACCTAGCCGACACATTCAATAAAGCCGTTGGAATTCAAGAGTTCAATGATTGTAAATGAAAAATGGAAATTAGATTCTGTTCTGATTGGCTTTAGTCTAAGTGGGAGTTGTTGGGAAATGTGTTCCAAAGCCAATCATCTAGGCTATAGATGGTTATGCTCATTGTAATTGTATATAAACTTTATAATAAATAAAAGTAATTTTTGTCAGCATATTACATTTTTCTATAAAAAGCTCTTATGTGATGAAGTCCTTAGAACTACCTTGCATTTGATATAGAGAGGATATATCGAGTAGTTCTTAAAACTGTTTTCAACCAAAGGATACATTGTTATAGGATGACAACATATCAAGTATAGGTTGATGTATGTCATATAGGTTGGTTGTCCTCTTGACCAAGGAGTGTAGACACTGGTATGGCATACTGTAAAATGTATGACATTTCATTAAATATGACCTACCTGCAGAGCTCCCTTTGCCAACGGTTGCTTGCGAAGATATGGATATAAGTATCCCTTGAACTGAGATCACCATGGTAACTTACAAGTAACTCATTGTGCTTTAGTGAAACATTTACTCCAAACTATTTGGAGGGATTAATCCCATCTTGATCCACCATTGCTCCATAAGTACTTGACTATACCCAGATAGTTCTTGTGAGGAGTCATAGAACTTGTAAGGTTGAGCGATATTATGGATGTGCTGATTAAGGGTTGGCAATTAAACCCTAATTCATCCTAAGCATTATAAGGTCAAAGGGATGAATTATATGGTAACCATGTGCCAGAGGATTTAGATTATTACTTTGTAATCTTCGACCTATACGGATGTTGGGTGTCATTGCTAGATGGCGACTTCGATTAGTGCTAGAAATGTTCTGGTACTACCGGTTTAGTATTCAAACCTATGGGGTCACACACCATAGAGGTTTTCTTCCTGATCTAAATGTTGATCGATGATTGAGTCAAGCCAAATATATTTTAGTTTGGGCTCCAATTGGATTGGACTTAATCATGCACTCTTTCTTTCATTTTATTGCATTCGAATTTGAATTTTAAATTCAAATTTAATTTTTGCTAAAATTAGTATTGAGTTTAAATTTGGAATTCTTTTTAAGTCTAAATTTAGAATTTAGATTTAATCCGTTTTTAAACCTAGAACTAATTGGAACACTTAAAGCTAAATAAGTTTTTTACCTTAACTCTCTCCTCAAGTCCCTTCACCTTCTAAAATGTAAAACCTCTCCCCATGTTCTTTCACCTTTCAAACCTCTCCCACTCTCCATAAATCCTTCCACCTTCCAAACCTTATGCTAGCCTTTATAAGGGTTATTTAGGTGGTAACGAAAGAGAAGTTTTTTTCGGAGTTTTTCTAGTTTAGAAAAATATTTTCTACCTTGTGTGGGATATTGTGAGGATTAAGGTTTTAGGTGTGTAGAGAGTAGTTGGGAAAGGGTTCCTCTTCCATCTCTACTAGTTCTCCTTCGGCTACAAGACCGTCTTGTTGTCTAAAGGGATAAGAAGGAGATCAGCCTTCATGGATCCTAAGGAGCTAGCACTCCGAAGGATTTGATCAGAAAAGAGTCCTGGTATGAACTACCTATAGAGGCCATACGCATGTGTTGCTTAAGGAGCTCTTCTCTTCAACCATCCAGCAGTTTGCAAAGGTAAAGTACCTTACTATTATTTGATAATGATCAAATTATTAACATAAAATAGTTTTATTTTTTCTTTCTAACTTTTTGATATCATTTGCATACACTATTATCCTGTTAGTTTCCTGATGTAGGTAGATAGATAAATCGATTTGATTGATTTATCTTTTTTTCTGCTACTTTATAAAATAATAATAATTAAAAAGTAGATCTTCCTGCATAGGAAGCCTGGTTTTCTTACACTTTCTTCTCCAACGACATCTACTGCTTATCTGTCATCCCATCTAGCCTTTCTTCCAAAGCTAGATCTAAACTCTGCTGCACAAAAAGGTTCTCTACCCGGACTTTTCATATGAAGAAACTTTTCTTCGCATCAAACTTCTTCAAATCTATTTTTATGCTACTATCCATGGCCAGATCTTAACCAAAAATAGCACAAAATATTTTAAAAAATAGAGAGTACCCTGATGAGGCATTGCTGAAATTTTTCAGCCCTTGAAGATCTTCAAACAAATTCTTCCTGAGCCTGGCTGACACCAACTGTTGGGGTTTCATCCTTGATGAACAGTAATGGGATCAACCTTGCTGGAGAAGTACCATGGGCTTTCACCCTTTGTTGCTAATAATTAGGTTGGCACAGTGGTAATGTGCTTGCCCTTGAACCCCTTGATCCTGGGTTTGAATCCCCACAGCCCCTAATTTCTTTTCCTCTTCATGATGTCGTGATTCCATCCACTCCATGTGAACGCCTCACGAAGCTCTCTCACCCTTCACCCCTTCACATGGGGGTTCTCTCAAATGGGTCAGACCTAGACTCAATAAAAACTCCATGGACTAATTAACTCAACGAGATTAAACTAATCTCCAAGCCCGTATACATCCGTGACTTGATTTATTCTCAACCCTTGGATCCACATCCAGCCCAATATAAGTTAGCCTAATCTGGGCCTTGATAGCACCATATTAGGCCCAACAGGCATAAAGTAAGCATCTAAATGGTGGATCTTTGTTAATTTAATAAGTTATTTAACAAAGAAACTTATTACATATTTCCATATTTGTTAGGATTGACTAAAAAGTTGATAAATATGCATAATTTGTAGGTAATAAATATTCCATATTTACATAATCATAATTTGAAAAATCAACATATTGTTTGAATCAACTTCCAACACAATTGTTGTGCTATGAAAACTTGTGCATATATGTAGGTTGTTTATAAATTTTCTTCTCCTGTTTCTACAGGTGTAGTTGGATTTTCATATAGCTTTGACATAAAAACCTCTCACATAAAAGGCAAAGAAATTCAAGATTTAAAGGTTCCCAAAATTTTTCTTTTTCAATAAGAACTTGAGGCTAAGATTACTTACTTTGATCATAAAGACACATGAAGAAGAGAAAACAAATTTAATAATCTAAATCAGCAACAACATGGGAAATTTTAAATATCTAGTCCAATTATATGATACATTGTACAATAGAGACTTAAATGCAACTTGCTTTATAATTTCAATGATCATTTTAAAAATTAAGAATTGTTACTCTAATTTAAAAATGAAGAAGATACCAAGACTTATATGCGTCATCGATTTAGGATTAAAGCTTTGTTGTTATTATTGTTATATATTTGGATTACATGAAAAAAGAAATCAAAATAACAAGGACGAGACCTACCAATCATTTTACTAAAACAATGGAACAAAATTACTCAGGAGTTTAGAAAACACCTGCCTAAGTATGGAAATGAATATAATCCAAATGGAAGACCAATGCAATCGCTAGTACCTCGTGTGTCATTTGCGTTTTATTAACTCGTTTGATACTTTTGTTTTCGAGAAAGAAGACGGGTAGCTAGTCCATTAAGCTTAGGAAATGCGGGATAAAGCAAAACAAGATGAAATCAACTTACGTAAAGACACTATTGAAATCCTCTCACACTAAACTCATTTGATATTTGTGTTCATTGTATAGAAATCTTCAACTAGATTACCTTGATCTCTATCTCATCCATTGGCCTATGAGATTAAAACCTGGGACGTCGTTCACCATACCTTTTAATGAGGAAGACATTCTTCCCTTGGACATGAAGTCTGTATGGGAGGCCATGGAAGAGTGCCAAAAGCTTGGTCTAGTAAGGTCGATTGGGGTTAGCAATTTCTCAAGAAGGAAATTAGAAGAGCTGCTCAGTTTGCTCAAATTCCTCCAGCTGTGAACCAGGTATGTTGGTTATTATTTCTATAATAGAAAGCAATTAAATCTTTTTTCCTGGTGGTTCTAAGAGAAGATTAACTGTCTAGGTGGAGATGAACCCAGTTTGGCAGCAGAAAAAGCTCAGGGAATTTTGCAACGAGAAGGGTATACATGTGACTGCTTACTCTCCTATAGGAGGCCAACATCACCCAGATAGTAGGAATATGGTAATGGCGTCTGACGTGCTCAACGAGATAGCCAAGGCTAGAGGAAAGACTGTTGCACAGGTTTATTATAAAAATCTTCCTTCTTGTTTTCCACTTGTGCCTTAAGTTATCATCGTTTTTTATTTTACTTTATTTATTAATATTTTTTGGTGGGTATTTTTCTAAGGAAATTTGATGGGCAAGTTTTCATTGTTCAGATTCATGACAACTGTGAATGAATGAATAGTTTTAAGGAATTAGTTTTCTCATAACACAGGTCCTTTTCTTCTGTTTTTTCCTCCTCCCTTTATTTTCAATAAAAGGAGAGGGCAATGCCCACCCCAAACTCACTAAAGTATTTACAAAGAAAAGAAGTTTGATAGAGGTGAAAAAAAAGTAGAAGAACAAGGAAGGATTAGCCAGATAGAATTCCAAATTTTATGATAAGCTTGTTTCACAACTCCATTGTACGTAGAGATACAATGCTGCAATCACCATGGCATCTGCTGTGTTGTGTTAACTTCTTCATATGCTTACTTCTAGAAATGTATTCACCAGGGGATCTTGCTTTCAACATCCAATGTCAACAACCAATGTGATGTGGAAAGTTATAGTTTGACTAGCTTTACCCAATAAATTTATAGGATCAAGTCTTTCCTTCACATGTTGGTGGTGTTACATATCGCGAGTATCACAACATCATATAGAAAACTTAAGATTGTGGTGTATCTGCATGATATGATAGTAAATTATATCCTTATTTATTTGTTATGATTCGGATTTCTCTTCAGGTTTCCCTGAGATGGGTGTATGAACAAGGGGTGAGCATGGTAGTGAAAAGCTTTAGAAAGGAAAGGCTCGAGGAGAATGTCAATTGTTTGACTGGAAACTAAGTGAGGAAGAATGCCAAAAAATTTGTCAAATTCACAATATAAGAAGTTACACTACTGGCTTCACTCTCTCACAAAGGTTCTAGCAAGTCAGCGGACCTTTCAGATGTGGACATCATTGAGGAGTAGTTGAACAAAGGAGCCAGAATGATTCAGGCGCATATGACTACATCCTAAGAATGACCAAGCAACGTCGTCTATTAAAAGTTTCAAATTATCATTTTACTCATTGTCAGATACTATTATCCTATATCATGATTTCAGTATAATAGATATTTCAAAGTAGAGATGGCCACATGATTTGGTTTCAAATTTGAAGACCCTTGCATTTAACCCTTCAATAACGTTTCCAACGAATCATATATTCATATATAGCATATAGAATGTCCCACCCAACCCTTGGTTTCTTTTTAGTTCTCGTTACTCTCCATGAACCCCAGAAAGAATAAAGAGAAGGAGCTCTTCCTCTCTATTAGCTTTTCCTTCTAAAGATCTCCTGCAGCTGATTGTAGTATATACAAGAAAGGAACAGGTTAGAAGTTGTTTCCTCGGCTTCATAACATAGCACGCAAGAAGGTGGATGGGGACATGATTTTTCTTCATGTAGATACACAGGGATTATGCAGTGGACGAAGATTGGGCATGCATTATCTCATCCTTGTACGCATCTTCTCTTGCTTTTGGACGAAACAACATTATCTTTCGCCTAAATCTCATGTGTAATCACTTGAATGAAGAACACACTTTTACGGTGCAAATACAATTGAGTATCCTTTCTTTCGTGTGGGGTGGTGGGGGGAAGAGAGAGAGAGAGAGAGCCCGGAGTCAAGAGAAACGGGAGGAGTAGAAACCTTTTCCCTAAAACTTTAACGGGAGTGAGATCATGGGGGATGGTTGAAACTAGAGATGGCACTGGGCAGGCCGCCCATGGCCCAGCCTAGCACGGTAAAAATGAGGCCGTGCTTGTCACAGTTCGATTGCTACAGTATCAAGTCATATCTAGCACGATCCATTAAAAGGAGCTATGCCGAGCTTAAAAAATCTGATCCATGAACCAAGTCCGACACGGCCCATTAGGGCCTGGGTTGGCACGACCTATAAATCAAGATTGGGAGAAGAGAAAGAGAGAGGGGAGGGAAGAGGATGTCAGGCAACAGTGAGAGAGGGGAATGGGAGGGGATGGAGTGGGGGTATGGGGGCGTATGGCTCCAGCTTGAGAAGGGTGAATGGTCTCAATTAAAGAAAAGGTGGGGAGACAGGTCGATGGAAGGGGAAAAGGGGAGAGCAGCAGTTGATGATGGGAGTGGGGGCGATGGAAAGGAGTCTTTGGCCTAAAGCTGAGGTGAGGGATTTCTGTGGGCAAGAGGGGCAGCCTCTGTACCCCGGTGCCCACCTGGAAGCTGAAGGACCTCCCGGCCCTTTGGACCCCGGCGGCCTCGACAAGACCTAGAGAAGGAGCTCCGTGTCACGGCCCAGCCCAGGCGGAGAACGTGCGCGCATGGCTCAACTGGGCACGCGGCCCGGACCACCCAGGCTGATGTGGCCAGCGTGACATGGCCGTTGGGCAGACCCGCCCAGCACGCCCAAAAGAGAGGCCATCGTATTTTTTTAGAGGAGATTTGAGATGGTAGTTTGAGCTGAGATCTTGGCTTTTGATTGTCCCATCTAATGGCCAAATGAAGTCCTATTTGGAGGGAGATTCTTAGGGATGCTAGTTGGCGATTTTATCACCAAGAGTCTACCGTATTTTGGAGATAGAGTTAGCTTAGGCTGAGGACTCTTTGGGATGGTGGATATGGAAGGATCCTAGCCTTTATCTGTTCATCCAACGGTTAAGGTGGAGTCTTAATTGGAGAAGAGTCCTAGATGGAAAAAGAGTCCTAGGCGGCGTGAAGAGAGGAACTTTACACGGTTTCTACACTAGATTACCTTGATCTCTATCTCATCCATTGGCCTATGAGATTAAAACCTGGGACGTCGTTCACCATACCTTTTAATGAGGAAGACATTCTTCCCTTGGACATGAAGTCTGTATGGGAGGCCATGGAAGAGTGCCAAAAGCTTGGTCTAGTAAGGTCGATTGGGGTTAGCAATTTCTCAAGAAGGAAATTAGAAGAGCTGCTCAAGTTTGCTCAAATTCCTCCAGCTGTGAACCAGGTATGTTGGTTATTATTTCTATAATAGAAAGCAATTAAATCTTTTTTCCTGGTGGTTCTAAGAGAAGATTAACTGTCTAGGTGGAGATGAACCCAGTTTGGCAGCAGAAAAAGCTCAGGGAATTTTGCAACGAGAAGGGTATACATGTGACTACTTACTCTCCTATAGGAGGCCAACATCACCCAGATAGTAGGAATATGGTAATGGCGTCTGACGTGCTCAACGAGATAGCCAAGGCTAGAGGAAAGACTGTTGCACGGGTGTCACGCCCCAGACCCAAAATTTTGAGCTAGGGTGACAACCCGCCGCGTGCCGGGCACGCAAGGCGTCCCGAAACATGACACTGAGTTCAATAAAAGCAACAACCTATATATCATTCAAGTCCATGTCTTTAATACAATCCATAACTAAAGATTTGGGCTACAAGCCCTACACATAAGCATTACAGGGGTTACATCAACATATGAATCCACTTTATAGAAGCTCCATCGAACCTACGGTTCCTTACACACCACAATGATAAAGTCTGGGCATCAAGCCCTACACATATATAATATTGGGGCTACAACAAAATAATGATCTGGCTTATTTAATAGAAGATCCATCACCCCAAAATCCATCTTCAACCTCGTGGCTCTGATAAAACATTGTAAGGATTTTGTGAGCTTATACTCAGTAAGTAAACCATGTTATACAGTCCAATCATAGCATAGCAATCAATGAGCATATAAATAATCTGCATGCATAAACATTTCACAAATACTCAAACATGTAATGTAAGTAAACTCATCATTGTTATATTATATCATATGTGTCCCAAGGCCCTGCAATGCCCCATAACAAAGGAGAGCCGTGGTGGCACATATAAATATAAGTCAAATCATTTGCACTCATCATTGTTGTATTATACCATAGCAAATTATCAATGCATATAAAGCATTCCAATTGTTATATTATATCATATGTGTCCCACGGCCCTGCAATGCCCCATAACAAAGGAGAGCCGCGGCCGCACATATAAATATAATTCATTCTTTTGCATTCACAATCACTCCATTATGCAATGTAAGTATTATATCATGCGTGTCCCATGGCCCTGCAATAAGCAAAGGAGAACCGCGGCGGCACTTATGAATATAATACCAATCATTTGCATCCATAATTGCTCAATTATATTATATAAGTAAACCCACTGTTTATACTCTCAATGGTAATTGTAAATGTGACCCACGGCCCTGCAATATCTCCATAATGTACCAACCTGCATCCCCCTACTGAAGTAGGGTCGAAATGCCATAATGTATCAACCAGTATCCCCCCTACTGAAGTAGGGTCGAAATACCATAATATATCAACCGGTATCCCCCTACTGAAGTAGGGTCGAAATACCATAATGTATCAACCGGTATCCCCCTACTGAAGTAGGGTCGAAATACCATAATGTATCAACCGGTATCCCCCCTACTGAAGTAGGGTCGAAATACCATAATGTATCAACCGGTATCCCCCCTACTGAAGTAGGGTCGAAATACCATAATGTATCAACCGGTATCCCCCCTACTGAAGTAGGGTCGAAATACCATAATGTATCAACCAGTATCCCCCCTACTGAAGTAGGGTCGAAATACTGTAATGTATCAACCAGTATCTCCCCTACTGAAGTAGGGTCGAAATACTGTAATGTATCAACCCGTATCCCCCCTACTGAAGTAGGGTCGAAATACTGTAATGTATCAACCGGTATCCCCCCTACTGAAGTAGGGTCGAAATACCATAATCTATCAACCGGTATCCCCCCTACTGAAGTAGGGTCGAAATACCATAATGTATCAACCGGTATCCCCCCTACTGAAGTAGGGTCGAATACTGTAATGTATCAACCGGTATCCCCCCTACTGAAGTAGGGTCAAAATACTGTAATGTATCAACCGGTATCCCCCCTACTGAAGTAGGGTCGAAATACTAGGATATGACATGATAAAGGAGAGCCGCGGCGACACATAACAGTACCTCACACCACATCAATACATCAATACATCAATCATGTAGCAAAACAGTGGATTATACTTACTGGATAATATATCACATTAATTTCATAATAACAGCATCTCTCATACATAGCAACAGCATCTCTCATGCATAGCAACAGCATCTCACATGCATAGCAACAGCATCTCACATGCATAGCATCCACACATGAAATCATAGTACATCTACTTACACAATTAGCCAATAACAATTCACAATTTAACTATGCATATCCTGAAATAACTTATTTAATAAACTGATAACTGGTTTACTTACCTTCGCACGCAATCCAACAGATATCTCATCTAATCAGATGTCGGGGTACCTACACAATTAATTGATTAAAATCTGGATAATGAAATGATTCCTAAGACTCTACCCTGACCAATCCATGGGCCCAACTTCGGACTCGAATATCTCTCACCATACTCACTCAAATGGGGAAGTAAAATCATCCCCAAAAACTAGATTTAACCTAGATTCCAACCATATAATTATTTTATATTTTTCGGCCCGTTACAGGGCCCAAAAACCAGCCCAAAATTGGCTCACAGCATGGCCCAAAAGGCCTGAACCGGCCGGCCCAGCCGGCCCGGTTCAGCCTTATCCCCCCTCCCGATCCCCTGTTTCACCGAACAGGGGACGGGGACATGGCCGGCGGCCGGGGCCGCCGCCGGCCAAATTGAGGGCGGCCCGGCCGCCGATGGCCGGGCCAGAGCCGGCCGCCGCCGCGGCCGGCCGCCAAATTACCTCTCTCCCCCACAATTTCTCTCACTCCCTCAACTCCTCCGCGCGGCACGGAATCGTGCCGGCGGCACGGCCGGCCACCTTGGCCGGCCGGACCTCCACCAGACGCACGCCCGGCGCCGGTGGAGGCGACAGGCCAACGATCGGGCCCGGCGAGGCGGCGAGCACGCCGCCGGGCCCGAACCAACCGACGGAAGCCGGTTCGGCTTCCGCCACCGCGCGAGAGGAGGGCCAATTGGCCCTCTCTCTCTACTCTCTCTCCACCACCACCCCGCCGGACGCCTCCCCCGGCGCCGGCGGGGTTGCCGACCAAGGCTCAGGCCCAGCGCGGCGGCGAGCACGCCGCCGGGCCTGAACCAAGGTGATCGGCCAGCACACGCACAGTGTCTCCCTAGCTTTCTTCTGTTTCTCTCTCTGGTTCTCTTTCTCTCTCTCTGGTTCTCTTTCTCTCTCTCGCTCTCTCTGTTTCACGCTCTCCCTCACGCTTTCTCTCTCTCTCAGGGATTTACCTGATGGAAGCGGACGCCCGGATGATGGAGGGAGTCCCCCCTCCATCATATAAATAATTTCCTACGCAACGCTTCAGCTCAAGGACTCGGAAACCCATCAGACGCGACTCGAGAATCCAAGCGGCATACAGGGACTTAAATGTTATAATAACACCAGGTGCCACCCCAATTAATACAGAGAGTTAACCTCCCCACTATTAAATTTCCGGGGGTTTACATTCTCCCCTCCTTATAAGAATTTCGTCCTCGAAATTGATATACATCCAATAGAATATAGAATCCAAATTTTTCCTCTCATAATCAATTAAATTTTATTAAAAGTCACGGTCATCTATACTTCATTGATCTTCATAAGTCAATTCTTTCTTAAGTTAAATTGGTTCAAGTTCTAGCACATAACGGGGTTTAAAATATACCTCCTCAGTTATAAAGATTTGAAACACATTGAACACCCCAAAGAGTAATGAAAGCAACACTATAAGACACTTCCTTCATCTTGATTAAAGTTTCTAATGAACTAATGTTTTGTGACACAAGTCACCTCTAACACAACCTCATAACATCATTGGTTAGCAACATATCAGGTACTCTCGATTCCTTAATAAGACAGTTTGAAATTCTCGTGAATTAGATATAAGATAATTTTCTTTCAATGCTCTCTTAACTCTTGAATAGTTGAATGTACCATTAATCATTACGACACTTATATCAATCATCATAATATACTTGATTTCACTCTTGAATACTTCAATCTAACACTAATGAACATCATGTCAATCATTTAAGATATCTTTCATAATTATCGTAATTAAAAATTCATTTTCTTTGAATATGGATATGCCACTCATGGCTGATTGATAATTTATCCATCCAGTCTCGAATTCAGAAAGTACTCAATTGCAATTAATCAAAAATATATAATTAACTATTCCATTCCCAAAATATTATCAATATTAATCATCCCTATAACCAGCGGATGAGTTCATAATCTTACAATATCAATAATGTAAGTTCTACAATTAAAATTCATTATATTCATCCACATTCAAATTCAATTTTTATACCTCAAGATCCATATATCAACTCAATTGCAATATGGACATACTGGTGTTTAGTTATATTAGTCATCAATTGCAATTTTCCACTACTATGGTTTATTCCATATATTATCTATCTTTTATTGCATATTCAATTAAAATTTCATCTCTCATATTATTTAAAGGTCTAAAATTGCTACGAATGATTTCCAACAAGTTTAATGGAGCTAAAACCTCTAGAAGCCCCCATGTCTCCCCACTGGACAAGGCTACCAGCCAGGAGCCCACATAATATCATTGGCTTGCGATGGTTCATTCTCAATTCCTATCAGACTTGTAATTCAATTAATGTCTTGTTAAACTTTAAATTTCAAGCTCCCAAAGCATAATTCATGAAATTCCTTGAAAGTCATAATTGTCTCAATGTCATCCAAGTTTTTTTTTTTTTTTTTTGCCTAGAGTGTCATTATGCATATGCCCCTAAGATCATAACCTAGGTCCTATGGGTTATGGGCCCACCACGCTTCCGCTGCGCACTCTGATGCTGCATGTCCTACATAGACTGCGCCATACTCGAGAGAGCTTGAAGCATCTCGGACTGGAATCACTGGTACCTAGTTCTAGTTCCTACTGGGTTGGTAGGGGCCACACCAACAGTAGTTCCTTAACCCACCGGCTGATCAGCATTACCAGCCAGAGAGTCCTCCTCATACAGTTGGCTCCTAGTACGGTGAGCCATAACTATTTTCTGTTAAATTAGATGTGGTTAATATCGTCATAAACTAATGTGTCTGTCAGGTGACTCTAAGTATAATGTCATCAAAATATGTTCTCTCCGTGTTATCATGTCAATATGTCTCTGTCCCTAAGGTCATAACTGTTATCATGTCAATATGTCTGTGTCCCTAAGGTCATAACTGTTATCATGTCAATATGTCTGTGTCCCTAAGGTCATAACTGTTATCATGTCAATATGTCTGTGTCCCTAGGGTCATAACTGTATCATGTCAATATGTCCGTGTCCCTAGGGTCATAACCTATGCTCTGATACCATAAAAGCTGTCACGCCCTAGACCCAAAAATTTTGAGCTAGGGTGACAACCCGCCGCGTGCCGGGCACGCAAGGCGTCCCGAAACATGACACTGAGTTCAATAAAAGCAACAACCTATATATCATTCAAGTCCATGTCTTTAATACAATCCATAACTAAAGATTTGGGCTACAAGCCCTACACATAAGCATTACAGGGGTTACATCAACATATGAATCCACTTTATAGAAGCTCCAACGAACCTATGGTTCCTTACACACCACAATGATAAAGTCTGGGCATCAAGCCCTACACATATATAATATTGGGGCTACAACAAATAATGATCTGGCTTATTTAATAGAAGATCCATCACCCCAAAATCCATCTTCAACCTCGTGGCTCTGATAAAAACATTGTAAGGATTTTGTGAGCTTACACTCAGTAAGTAAACCATGTTATACAGTCCAATCATAGCATAGCAATCAATGAGCATATAAATAATCTGCATGCATAAACATTTCACAAATACTCAAACATGTAATGTAAGTAAACTCATCATTGTTATATTATCATATGTGTCCCAAGGCCCTGCAATGCCCCATAACAAAGGAGAGCCGTGGTGGCACATATAAATATAAGTCAAATCATTTGCACTCATCATTGTTGTATTATACCATAGCAAATTATCAATGCATATAAAGCATTCCAATTGTTATATTATATCATATGTGTCCCACGGCCCTGCAATGCCCCATAACAAAGGAGAGCCGCGGCCGCACATATAAATATAATTCATTCTTTTGCATTCACAATCACTCCATTATGCAATGTAAGTATTATATCATGCGTGTCCCATGGCCCTGCAATGCCTCATCTGAGCACATCCTCTAGATGTGTATGGCCATAGCAAAGGAGAACCGCGGCGGCACTTATGAATATAATACCAATCATTTGCATCCATAATGCTCAATTATATTATATAAGTAAACCCACTGTTTATACTCTCAATGGTAACTGTAAATGTGACCCACGGCCCTGCAATATCTCCATAATGTACCAACCTGCATCCCCCCTACTGAAGTAGGGTCGAAATGCCATAATGTATCAACCAGTATCCCCCCTACTGAAGTAGGGTCGAAATACCATAATGTATCAACCGGTATCCCCCCTACTGAAGTAGGGTCGAAATACCATAATGTATCAACCGGTATCCCCCCTACTGAAGTAGGGTCGAAATACCATAATGTATCAACCGGTATCCCCCCTACTGAAGTAGGGTCGAAATACCATAATGTATCAACCGGTATCGCCCCTACTGAAGTAGGGTCGAAATACCATAATGTATCAACCGGTATCCCCCCTACTGAAGAAGGGTCGAAATACTGTAATGTATCAAACCAGTATCCCCCCTACTGAAGTAGGGTCGAAATACTGTAATGTATCAACCAGTATCCCCCCTACTGAAGTAGGGTCGAAATACTGTAATGTATCAACCGGTATCCCCCCTACTGAAGTAGGGTCGAAATACCATAATGTATCAACCGGTATCCCCCCTACTGAAGTAGGGTCGAAATACCATAATGTATCAACCGGTATCCCCCCTACTGAAGTAGGGTCGAAATACCATAATGTATCAACCGGTATCCCCCCTACTGAAGTAGGGTCGAAATACCATAATATATCAACCGGTATCCCCCCTACTGAAGTAGGGTCGAAATACTGTAATGTATCAACCAGTATCCCCCCTACTGAGTAGGGTCGAATACTGTAATGTATCAACCAGTAATCCCCCCTACTGAAGTAGGGTCGAAATACTAGATATGACATGATAAAGGAGAGCCGCGGTGACACATAACAGTACCTCACACCACATCAATACATCAATACATCAATCATGTAGCAAAACAGTGGATTATACTTACTGGATAATATATCACATTAATTTCATAATAACTGCATCTCTCATGCATAGCAACAGCATCTCTCATCATAGCAACATCATCTCACATGCATAGCACAGCATCTCACATGCATAGCTCCACACATGAAATCATAGTACATCTACTTACACAATTAGCCAATAACAATTCACAATTTAACTATGCATATCCTGAAATAACTATTTAATAAACTGATAACTGGTTTACTTACCTTCGCACGCAATCCAATAGATATCTCATCTAATCAGATGTCGGGGTACCTACACAATTAATTGATTAAAATCTGGATAATGAAATGATTCCTAGACTCTACCCTGACCAATCCACGGGCCCAACTTCGGACTCGATATCTCTCACCATACTCACTCAATGGGGAAGTAAAATCATCCCCAAAAACTAGATTTAACCTAGATTCCAACCATATAATTATTTTATATTTTTTGGCCCGTTACAGGGCCCAAAAACCAGCCCAAAATCGGCTCACAGCATGGCCCAAAAGGCCTGAATCGGCCGGCCCAGCCGCCCGGTTCAGCCTTATCCCCCCTCCCGATCCCTGTTTCACCGAACAGGGGACGGGGACATGGCCGGCGGCCGGGGCCGCCGCCGGCCAAATTGAGGGCGGCCCGGCCGCCGATGGCCGGGCCAGAGCCGGCCGCCGCCGCGGCCGGCCGCCAAATTACCTCTCTCCCCCTCAATTTCTCTCACTCCCTCAACTCCTCCGCGAGGCACGGAATCGTGCCGGCGCACGGCCGGCCACCCTGGCCGGTCGGACCTCCACCGGACGCACGCCCGGCGCCGGTGGAGGCGACAGGCCAACGATCGGCCCGGCGAGGCGGCGAGCACGCCGCCGGGCCCGAACCAACCGATGGAAGCCGACCGGCTTCCGCCACCGCGCGAGAGGAGGGCCAATTGGCCTCTCTCTCTACTCTCTCTCCACCACCACCCCCGACGCCTCCCCCGGCGCCGGCGGGGTTTGCCGGCCAATGCTCAGGCCCGGCGCCGCGGCGAGCACGCCGCCGGGCCTGAACCAAGGTGATCGGCCGGCACACGCACAGTGTCTCCCTAGCTTTCTTCTGTTTCTCTCTCTGGTTCTCTTTCTCTCTCTCTGAGTGTCTCCCTAGCTTCTTTCTGTTTCTCTCTCTGGTTCTCTTTCTCTCTCTCTCTGGTTCTCTTTCTCTCTCTCACGCTCTCTCTGTTTCACGCTTTCTCTCTCTCTCAGGGATTTACCTGATGGAAGCGGACGCCCGGATGGAGGGAGTCCCCCCTCCATCATATAAAATAATTTCCTACGCAACGCTTCAGCTCAAGGACTCGGAAACCCATCGACTCGAGAATCCAAGCGGTATACAGGGACTTAAATGTTATAATAACACCAGGTGCCACCCCAATTAATACAGAGAGTTAACCTCCCCACTATTAAATTCCGGGGTTTACAACGGGTTTATTAAAAATATTCCTTCTTGTTTACCACTTGTGCCTTAAGTTATCATCGTTTTTTATTTACCTTATTTATTAATATTTCATTGTTCAAATTCATGACAACTATGAATGAATGAATAGTTTTAAGGAATTAGTTTTCCTCATAACACAGGTCATTTTCTTCTGTTTTTTTCCTCCTCCTCCGGTCCTTTTTTTCAATAAAAGGAGAGGGCAATGCCCACCCAAACTTATTAAGTATTACAAAGAAAAGAAGAAGTTTGATAGAGGGGGAAAAAAAGTAGAAGAATAAGGAAGGATTACCCAGATAGAATTCAAATTTTATGATAAGCTTGTTTCACACTCCATTGTACGTAGAGATCATACAATGCTGCAATCACCAATGGCATCTGCTGTGTTGTGTTAATTTCTTCATAGCTTCCTTCTAGAAATGTATTCACCAAGGATCTTGTTTTCAACATCCAATGTCAACAACCATGCGATGTGGAAAGTTACAGTTTGCTAGCTTTACCCAACAAATTTATGGGATCAAGTCTTTCTTCACATGTTGGAGATGTGATATTTCGAGAGTATTCGCAACATCATATAGATAGCTTAAGATTGTGTTGTATCACATGATAGTAAATTATATCCTCATTTATTTTGATATGATTTGGATTTCTCTTCAGGTTTCCCTAAGATGGGTGTAGAACAAGGGGTGAGCATGGTAGTTGATGCAAACGGAGCTACACTCAAGCATGATTGGCATTCTGATGATCCTTTGTCTTTTCAAGTGGGCCAACTTGTCATATAATAATTTCAGCATACTTTCTTATTTATGGAGGCACGGTTTCTAAGCATTCTTGGAGGCCAACTTGTCGTAATCTCGGTATCTTTCCAATTTGGGGCATTTGTTTTCTAGCCATTTTTGAGCCTAACTTGTCAGATTCGTAATCTCGGCATGCTTCCTATTTATGGGCGTCATATTTATAATTTGTGAGCACCTTTTGAGGGATGACATTTTTAGATACCTTATTTGTTATTTTTGAATATTTTTAGCAATTTTGGGGATTAATTTCAGCTTGCAAAATACCATTATGAATTTTCCTAACCATTATGAATTTTTCAAGTTAGCAGGCTCAACTCCTATATATGTAAACCCTTTGATTTTATTTAGAGAGAAAAAAAGATGTAGAGATCATTACGAAAGTGTTCTTCTTATTTTCTTGAGAAGACTCTTGAATTTATCAAGTTAATTCCTATGGCGTTCAAACAACAACTTATCATCTAGAGTTCTTGAGATTCTAGGTGTAGCATTTTTCTATCCGTAGTTCTTGGTTCTTATCTTGCTAGGTAATGGATAAGGGCTCAACAAACTTGTGCTTTGAAGATCTTGGAGTTCG
>UESW01002427.1:37320-82737 GCA_900491605.1 Calamus simplicifolius
ATTAATTTTAGCTTGAAAAACTCCATTATGGATTTTTCAAGTTAGCAGGCTCGACTCCTATATATTGTAAATCCTTTGGTTTTATTTGGAGAGATTATCAAAGATATATTGTTTTGAGGTTTTTGTGTTCTTCTTATTTTCTTGAGAAGACTCTTGAGCTTATCAGTTAATTCTTGTGGCATTCAAACAATCGACTTATCATCTAGAGTTCGAGTTCGTGAGCGTTCTTGAGATTTTAGGTGTGGCATTTTACTATCTGTAGTCCTTGTTTCTTATCTTGTTAGGTAACGGTTAGGGCTCAACAAACTTGTGCTATGAATATTCTGGGTTTCGATTTCACATTTGGTATCATGTTTCATCATCTTGTCGGCAAGGTTCATATCATTTGGTATCAGATCTTTGGTTCTAAGTGAAGTTTGGCTCAACAAAATTATGCTTTGAAGATTCTAGGGTTCGATTCCATATTTAGTATCGGTTTTTGTTGCCTTGTCGACGAGGTTAATATCATTTGGTATCAGAGCTTTGGTTCTAAGGCAAGTTTGGCTCAACAAACTTGTGCTTTGAAAATTTTGGGATTCGATTTTAGATTTGATATCAGGTTTCATCGCCTTATCGGCGAGGTTCATAACATTTGGTATCAGAGCCTTGGCTCTAAGGCAAGTTTGTCTATCCTTTTAATTCTTGTTTCCTTGATACCTTGATATCCGGAAAAAAAAAAAAAAGTCTGGAAGTCCTTAAATTTTTTTTTCTAAGCTTGTTCATTGTGTCCTAGAACCTTTTTTTTATCAAAACCCCACGTTTGAGTGTCAAAAAAAAAATCATCAGATTTCACTACAAATTTGGTTTGCCTAATTTGTTGAGTTTCTAAATTTGCTACTTGAATATCTTTTTATTGTTGTTTGGATAGTTTTAAAAGAACTCAAAGAAAAATTTGAATAAAAAAAAAAAAGGCAAGAGTGATGAGAACATCAAAACAAAAGGATTTGAGGACAAATCCTTTTCAAGAGGGGAAAAATGATGCAAATGGAGCTACATTCAAGCATGATTAGCATTCTCGTGGTCCTTTGTCTCTTTCAAGAGGGCAAACTTGATGCAAACAGAGCTATACTCAAGCATGATTGGCATTCTCGTAATCCTTTGTCTCTTCTACACGCCAACTTATTAGATTCATAATTTCAGCATACTTTTCTATTTATGGGTGCTTAATTTCTAACCATTCTTAAACTTGTCAGATTCGTAATCTTGGCATACTTTTCAATTTGTGGGCGCATGTTTTCTAGTCATTCTTAGTGGCCAACTTGTCAGATTAGTAATCTTGGCATACTTTCCTATTGTAGGCACCATATATATAATTTGTCACTACAAGAGAACAAAAAATATTGCGACGCCCAAATGCATTGCTAAACATGCTATTGCGATGCAATAGCGACGCAATGACGGCGTCGCTCAGATGATCATCGCAATCTCAATTTGTCGCAATTGCATCGCTTCACAGCGACTCTCTGCGATGCACCAATGCGTCGCAATATTATGACGCATCCTAAATGCATCGCTAATTTTAAAATTAATTTTTAATTTTTAATATTATTATTAAATATTGCGACGCATTTAATTGTGTCACAATATTTCTATGCATTTAGTTGCATCGCAATATTTAATAATAATATTTTAGATATAATAGCGATGCAATTTGCGTTGCTAATTAACTTTTTTTAAAAATATTGCGACGCCAGGTCATTGCGTCGCAATATTTAATAATAATATTTAGATAGATTAGCGATGCAATTTGAGTCGCTAATGCATTGCTAATTAATTTTTTAAAAATATTACGATGCCAGGTCATTGCATCGCAATATTTAATAATAATATATTTTAGATATATTAGCGACGCAATTTCAGTCGCTAATGCGTCGCTAATTAATTTTTAAAAAAAATATTGTGATGCCAGGTCATTGCATCGCAATATTTAATAATAATATTTTAAAAATATTAGTGATGCAATTTCAGTCGCTAATGCGTCGCTAATTAATTTTTTTTTAAAAAAATAAATATTAAAAATTAAAATGGTTAATACAATTTCGTTACATTTAAATATTGATCGAAACATTCTTCACTCATATTGATCCAAACAATAATCATTCAATTTCTAAAAATAATTAATATATTAAAATTTTAAAGTTTTTATGTACAAAATAAAAAGTAAAAAAAATACATCAAGAATCCGAGCGATCACGTTGAGGCTGTAGACCCTACGACATGCGGCTAACCATATCCTGCAACTGACGCACCTGATCTCGCACGTCTGCAAGCTCCGCTAATGGCCTCGGATACACTGCTCGAACTCGTGCTCGACCTCCTACTGAACCTCCTGACGAACGTCCTACCGAACCTCCTCCGTAATAGATCTCTGAATGTCGTCTAAACGCTCGGCAGGAATATCACCAGAATATCGCGAGCTGAAGGCCTGATGGGGAAAATATGTAGAAGCTCTAGTGCCCAGACCATAGACCCTGCGGTCTCACGGCTGGGCACCAACAGCCTCCAAAAATATACGTCGACTCTCCTCTGCTGAGAGTTCGACGGGCATCTCCCCATCAGTGGAGTCGACCTGCGATGCCGGGGAGCGAAGCTCCTCGACTCGTGTCTTTGAATTACAAAATCAACAATAAATGAATCAATAAATTTCTCTAAATAAAATTTTAGAAATTAAACAGATAATACATTAAGCTAATTTCTTACCGCAACCTCCCGTGATCGCGTATTGACCCAGGAACCGTCCCTCCTGGTGTGTGTCGCCTTGAATAGACGAAACTAACCAGGACTCCGCCCTCCTGCTCAGACTATAACAATAAAAAAATTGATATTAATGCAAATATTTGTAGATAACTAAATTAGTAATTAAATTATTTATGTTTTCTTACCATACGACATCTGTGCTCCTGAATCGAAATGGAGCCCGAAGTGTGGCGGAAGAGACCTGTGCCAGGACCGCCCTCTCGGATCGGCGGTTCGTGCTGGCTGATGCGGACCTCCTGCGCCAGCCATTGGACTGCCAGGCCTGCTACCACTCGTGCCAAATACCCTTTGGCACATGCGTAGGATGCTGACCCGATGACCTCCAACAATGAAGCATGTCGGAGTATTGGCGTCCCGTAAGAGCTCCCATGCTGCCCTAATGGCATCATGGCTGGCAGGGTCCCACGTAACTTTTTCTGCATTAAAATAAATAGTTAGTTTCAGAATTTATTAAGATTAAGAAATTTAATATCAGTGATAAATTATTTAATAAGTTTACCTGAAACTCAAAAAAATAAAACTCCCTCATGGCTGCAGATACGTAGCGCCAATCATAGCCACTGGGATCTGCACGCCTCTGAAATACGGAGCTGATGTGGCTCGATACATGATGTTGCTCAATAAATCTGTTAAAAAATGCATGTTTATAAGTAATTGACTTAAAAACATAAACATATATTTTAAATTAGTATATACTTATAGCCCATGAGCATCCAGTTGAAGTACGGTGCGGCCGATGGTGGAAGAACTCTCGGAGGTATGTGCCGATCGGCTGGATGGTAATACCAATGTAGGATCACCGCCGACTGCTGGAGAGGTTGAAGACTGTGCGATGTATGGCGATCCGAACTCTCTATCTCCAAAGCTCATGTGATCTGATGCAGCAGGGCTACGTCCCTGCTCACTCCGTATGTCATCGGTAGATCTACCTCTGCCCGTCATACTGAAAATACTAAAGATTCATGCAATTAAATTACGATTAATGATTGACATGTAAAAATTTAACACTTATAAAATAAAGTTGAATTTAAAAAAACCTCTATGTTTAATCAGTGTCATTTATTTCGTGAAATATTGGTTCAACATCTGATGCCGTATCGGACTGCGATTTAGTTTCATTATCATCGGAAGGAAACTGAACATTTGCATCCGTAATTTCTTGGACATCACCATTTGGATCTCTAAGTGATGTTTTAGGAGCCCTTGTGTCGTCCTCAATTGCATGCATTTTCATCTCATCCTCTTGAAATGTAGGGCACTCGGCTGATTGACTTGATGAACTCTCCTCTAATACGATTGTTGAACATGGGACGATTTTAGAAACAGCCCACCAATCTCGCTTGTCGTTGCGCAAACTTGGATATCCGCAGTAAACACTTGCTGAGCTTGGGATGCAAGGATGAATGGGTCATATTTCTGCAATCTTCGTCGATGGTTCACTTCAACCAAATTGTAGTCATTATGAACCCTTTTGCCCACAGGAACTGTCGGATCGAACCAATCGCAATGAATAATACGGTTCGTTTCATAGGCCAACGGGATATTCAACTTCAACCACCTCTACTAACTTTCCGTAATAATCCTACATATTTGCTCCAACACTTTCTCCTTTAACACACACACCCAGTTCTGCGTGCCTCTTGAAGCTGCTAATCGTTCAATCTGAAATTTGTACCCATGAATAAAATAGCCAGTAGAGGTTGTTACGGTCTTCAATGGCCATTGCGATAGACTTTAATGAAAATATTGTCGGTTGTGGACCATGGACCGTTTACCTATAAATTAATAATCTATTCACAACCAATTCAAAAAATAAAAGCCATTATTGAAATTTTTTGAGTGATACTACTCACAAATTCATAAAACCAGTAAGCGAACCCGTTTCTAACTTCTTCCCAATTGCAACTTGACTGATGTCGGGATTCATCTGTCGTTGTCTATCACAATACATCCTTATGGGATGATAAGGATTAAAACTTATGTTAGCAATTAATATTATGGTATATTGTAATTTAAATTAGAAGTTCCAATTAAGCATTGAAGTATACACTTACTCAATATATGGATAGACTTCTCTACAACTCATTAGGATGTAATAATGTGCTGCATTATACTCCATATCGCTAAGATTTCTTGACTTCTGCCCCCCAAATGAATGGCCGGAGAAGAAGGGGGGGTGTGGTGGGGAAAACCCCCCCTGTTAAATTTTTTTTTGGTAGCCTGGCCACGGTGGCCAGGCCACGGCCGGCCACGGCAGAGGCCGTGGCCGGAGAAGACCAAGGGGGGTGGGGAAAACCCCCCTGTTAAATTTTTTTGGGTGGCCTGGCCACTGTGGCCAGGCCACGACAGCGGCCGTGGCCGGAGAAGACGAAGGGGGGTGGGGAAAACCCCCCTGTTAATTTTTTTTTAGTGGCCTGGCCACCGTGGCCAGGCCACGGCCGGCCACGGCAGCGGCCGTGGCCAGAGAAGACGAAGGGGGGGTGGGGAAAACCCCCATGTTAAATTTTTTTTTTGGTGGCCTGGCCACCGTGGCCAGGCCACGGCCGGCCACTGCAGCGGCCATGGCCGGAAAAGACGGCCACGGCAGCGGCCGTGGCCGAGAAGACCAAGGGGGGTGGGGAAAACCCCCTGTTAAATTTTTTTTGGTGGCCTGGCCACCATGGCCAGGCCACGGCCGGCCACGGCAGCGGCCATGGCCGGAGAAGACGGCCACGACCGTGGCCGGAACCTAGTTTTCTTAAAAAAAAAAAGAGGACGAGGGGGGCTTACCTCGGTCGAGAGGGGATGCCGCCGGAGTGGGGAGAGCTGCTGCCAGGGGAGAGGACGGGGGAGCCGGAGGAGCGGACGCGGCGGTTAGGGTAAGAAGAGGAAGAAGAGAGAAGGGGGGGGGGGGGGGGGGGGGGGGGGGGGGGGCCGACAGAGGATAAATAGGAGTGATTAGCGACACAAATTTGCTTCGCTAATCACTCGCTATTTTTTAAAAAATTTATTATGGATTAGCGACACAAGAATGCGTAGCTAATCCATCGCTAATTTGCCTTTTTAATTATTTATGCAAAACTTAGCGATGCAACAAATTGCGTCGCTAATTAGTCGCTAATTTGGTGCCAATGTCCGGCATGAAAATTATTTTTATTTCCTAGGAAAATGCATCGCTAATGCGTCGCAATATTTTTATTTGATAATTATATTTGAAGAAAATTATATTTTTTGAAAATAATTACGACGCATATATTGCGTCGCAATATTTTTTTTTAATTTTTTATTACATTTATTTTTCTAAGAAACATTGCGACACAATATATGCGTCGCAATATTAAAACTGGTTTCTCTGAGAAAATTATTTTTTTTTCTAGGAACTTGCATCGCTAATGCGTTGCAATATTTTTTTAATAATTATAATTGGTAAAAAATATATTTTTTGAAAATAATTACGATGCATATATTGTGTTGCAATATTTTTTTAAATTTTTTAATTACATTTATTCTTCTAAAAAACATTGCGACGCAATATATGCGTCGCAATATTAAAACCGATTTTCTCTGGGAAAATTATTTTTATTTTCTAGAAAATTGCATCGCTAATGCATCGCAATATTTTTTAATAATTATAACTGATAAAAATTATATTTTCTAAAATAATTACGATGCATATATTGCATCGCAATATTTTTTTTAATTTTTAATTACATTTATTTTTCTAAAAAATATTGCGACGCAATATATGCGTCGCAATATTAAAACTGGTATTCTCTGAGAAAATTATTTTTATTTTTTAGAAAATTACATTGCTAATGCGTCGCAATATTTTTTTAATATTTATAATTGATAAAAATTATATTTTTTGAAAATATTACGATGCATATTGCATCGCAATGTTTTTTTAAAATTTTTATTACATTTATTTTCTAAAAAAATTGCGATGCAATATATGTGTCACAATATTAAAACTTATTTTCTCTAGGAAATTATTTTTATTTTCTTAAAAATTGCATCGCTAATGCATCGCAATATTTTTTTAATAATTATAACTGATAAAATTATATTTTCTGAAAATAATTGCGATCGATCCAAGCCCTGATTCCGATCGGCCACGACCGATCTCGCACCGCGGCGATCGGTCCTATCGCCGATGATCCGATGGTTGCGATCGATCCAAGCCCTGATCGATCCTGATCGGCCCACGACCGATCTCGAACAGTGGCGATCGGTCCGATCGCCGAAGATCCGACGGTTGCGATCGATCCAAGCCTTGATCGATTCCGATCGGCCACGACCGATCTCGAACCATGGCGATCAGTCCGATCGCCGATGATCCGACGGTTGCGATCGATCCAAGCCCTGATCCCGATCGGCCATGACCGATCTCAGACCGCGGCGATCAGTCCTATCGCTGACGATCCGACGGTTGCGATCGATCCAAGCCTGATCGATCCCGATCGGCCCGACCGATCTCGAACCGCGGCGATCGTTCCCAATCGCCGACGATCCGACGGTTGCGATCGATCCAAGCCCTAATCCTGATCGGCCACGACCGATCTCGGACCGCGGCGATCGGTCCGACCGCCGACGATCCGACGGTTGCAATCGATCCAAGCCCTGATCGATCCCGATCGGCCACGACCGATCTCGGACCGTGGCGATCGGTCCGATCGCCGACGATCCGACGATTGCGATCGATCCAAGCCCTGATCGATCTCGATCGGCTATGACCGATCTTGGACCGTGGCGATCGGTCCGATCGCCGACGATCCGACGGTTGCGATCGATTCAAGCCCTCATCCAGATAGGCCACGACCAATCTCGGACACGGCGATCGGTCTGATCGCCGACGATCCGACGGTTGCGATCGATCCAAGCCCTGATCCCGATCGACCACGACTGATCTCGCACCGCAGCGATCGGTCCTATCACCGACGATCCGACGGTTACGATCGATCCAAGCCCTGATCGATCCCGATCAGCCACGACCGATCTCGGACCACGGCGATCGGTCCGATCACCGACGATCCAACGGTTGCGATCGATCCAAGCCCTGATCCCGATCGGCCACGACCGATCTCGGACCACGGCGATCGGTCCTATCACCGATGATCCGACAATTGCGATGATCCAAGCCCTGATCGATCCCAATCGGCCACGACCGATCTCGGACCGCAGCGATCGGTCCGATAGCCGACGATCCGATGGTTGCAATCGATCCAGCCCTGATCGATCCCGATCGGCCACGACCGATCTCGGACCGCAATGATTGGTCCGATCATCGACGATCCGATGGTTGCGATCGATCCAAGCCTGATCGATCCTGATCGGCCACGACCGATCTCGGACCGCGGCAATCGGTCTGATCACTGACGATCCAATGGTTACGATCGATCCAAGCCCTGATCGATCCCGATCGGCCACGACCGATCTCGGACCGCAGCGATCAGTCTGATCGCCGACGATCCAACGGTTGCGATCGATCCTAGCCTTGATCCCGATCGACCACGACCGATCTCAGACCGCAGTGATCGCTCCGATCGTCGACAATCTGACGGTTGCGATCGATCCAAGCCTTGATCGATCCCGATCGGCCACGACCGATCTTGGACCGTGGCGATCAGTCCTATCACCGACGATCCGATGGTTGCGATCGATCCAAGCCCTGATCGATCCCGATCGGCCACGACCGATCTCAAACTGCGGCGATCGGTCTGATCGCCGATGATCCGACGGTTGCGATCGATCCAAGCCCTAATCCCGATCGGCCACGACCGATCTCGAACTGCGGCGATCGGTCCGATCGCCGACGATCCGACGGTTGCGATCGATCTAAGCCCTAATCGATCCCGATCGGCCACAACTGATCTCGGACCGTGGCGATCGGTCCGATCACCGATGATCCGACGATTGCGATCGATCCAAGCCCCGATCGATCCCGATCAGATATGACCGATCTCAGACCGTGGCGATCGGTCCGATCCCTGATGATCCGATGGTTGCGATCGATCCAAGCCCTCATCCCGATAGGCCACGACCGATCTCGGATCGCAGCGATCGGTCTGATCACCGATGATCCGACGGTTGCGATCGATCCAAGCCCTGATCCCGATCGGCCATGACCGATCTCGCACCGCTGCGATCGGTCCTTTCGCCGATGATCCGTCGGTTGCTATCGATCCCGATCAGCCACGATCGATCTCAGACCGCGGCGATCGGTCCGATCGCCGATGATCCGACGATTGCGATCGATCCAAGCCCTGATCCCGATCGGCCACGACCGATCTCGGACCACGGCGATCGGTCCTATCACCGACGATTTGACGGTTGCGATTGATCCAAGCCCTGATTGATCCCGATCGGCCACGACCGATCTCGGACTGCGATGATCAGTCCGATCACTGACGATCCGACGGTTGCGATCGATCCAAGCCCTGATCGATCTCGATCAGCCACGACCGATCTCGGACTGCGGCGATCGGTCCGATCATCGACGATTCGACGGTTGCGATCGATCCAAGCCCTGATCGATCCTGATCGGCCATGACCGATCTCGGACCGCGGCGATCGGTCTGATCGCCGACAATCCAACGGTTGCGATCGATCCAAGCCCTGATCGATCCCGATCGGCCATGACCGATCTCGGACCGTGGCGATCGGTCCGATCGCCAACGATCCGATGGTTGCGATTGATCCTAGCCCTGATCCCGATCGACCACGATCGATCTCGGACCGCGGTGATCGCTCCGATCGCCGACAATCCAATGGTTGCGATCGATCCAAGCCCTGATCCCGATCGGCCATGACCGATCTCGGACCACGGCGATCGGTCCTATCGCCGACGATCCAACGGTTGCGATCGATCCAAGCCCTGATCGATCCCGATCGGCCATGACTGATCTCGGACCACGTCGATTTGTCCGATCGCTGATGATCCGATGGTTGCGATCGATCCAAGCCCTGATCCCCATCGGCCATGACTGATCTTGAACCACGACGATTGGTCCTATCGCCGACGATCCGACGGTTGCGATCGATCCAAGCCCTAATCGATCCCGATCGGCCACGACCGATCTCGGACCACGGTGATCGGTCCGATCACTGACGATCCGATGGTTACGATCGATCCAAGCCCTGATCAATCCCGATCGGCCCCGACCGATCTCGGACTGCGGCGATCAGTCCGATCGCCGATGATCCTACGGTTGCGATCGATCCAAGCCCTGATCGATCCCGATCGGCCACGACCATCTCAGACCACGGCGATCGGTCCGATCGCCGATGATCCGACGGTTGCGATCGATCCAAGCCCTGATCCCAATCGGCCACGACCGATCTCGGACCGCGGCGATCGATCCTATCGCTGACGATCCAACGATTGCGATCGATCCAAGCCCTGATCGATCCTGATTGGCCACGACCGATCTCGGACCGCGGCGATCGGTCCAATCGCCGATGATTCGACGGTTGCGATCGATTCAAGCCCTGATCCTGATCGGCCACGATCGATCTCGGACCGTGGCGATCGGTCCTATCGCTGACGATCCGACAGTTGCAATCGATCCAAGCCCTGATCGATCTCGATCGGCCACGATCGATCTCGGACCGCAGTGATCGGTCCGATCGCCGACGATCCGACGGTTGCGATCGATCCAAGCCCTGATCCCGATCGACCACAATCGATCTTGGACCACGACGATCGTTTGATCGCCGACGATCCAATGGTTGTGTTTGCTCCAAGCCCTGATCGATACCGATCGGCCACGACCGATCTCAGACCGCGGTGATCGGTCCGATCACTGACGATCCGATGGTTGCAATCAATCCAAGCCCCGATCCCGATCGGCCACGACCGATCTCGGATCGCGGCGATCGGTCCGATCGCCGATGATCTGACAATTGCGATCGATCCAAGCCCTGATCGATCCCGATCGGCCACGACCAATCTCGGACCGCGGCGATCGATCCGATCGCCGATGATCCGACGGTTTTGATCGATCCAAGCCCTGATCCTGATCGGCCACGATCGATCTCAGGCGGCGATCGGTCCGATCGCCGACGATCTGACGGTTGCGATCGATCCTACCTTGATCCTGATTGGCCATGACTAATCTCGGACCGCAGTGATCGGTCCGATCGCCGACGATCCGACAGTTGCAATCGATCCAAGCCCTGATCCCGATTGGCCATGACCGATCTCGGACCGCAACGATCGGTCCAATCGTCGACGATCCGATGGTTGCGATCGATCCAAGCCCTGATCGATCCCGATCGGCCACGACCGATCTCGGACCGCGATGATCGGTCCGATCGCCGACGATCCGACAGTTGCGATCGATCCAAGCCCTGATCGATCTCGGTCGGCGATGAATGATCTCGGACCATCGCGATCGATCCGATCAGCGACGATCCAACGGTTGCGATCGATCGAAGCCATGATCGATCCCGGTCGGCGATGACCGATCGACGCATGTATCGAAATTAATTTTTTTAAAACAATTGCGATGCATTTTGTTGCATCGCAATGTTTTATTTTAATTTTTTATCTTTTAATTATATTTTTATAAAATTTAATTTTTTAAAAAATATTGCGACGTAATACTGGCATCGCTACATTAAAAATTATTTTTATTAATTTACTATTTTATTGCGTCGCTATTGCATCGCTATTTAACATAATTAATTTTTTAAAAAAACATTGCGATGCACTGAGTTGCATCGCAATATTTTTATTTCATAATTCTTTTTAATATTTTTATAAAATTTAATTTTTTTAAAAATATTGCGACGCAATACTTGCGTCACTAAATTAAAAATTATTTTTATTAATTTACTTTTATTGCATCTCTATTGCATCGCTATTTAACATAATTAATTTTTTAAAAAACATTGCGACACACTGTGTTGCATCGTAATATTTTTATTTCATAATTATATTAATTTTTATAAAATTTAATTTTTTTAAAACATTGCAACGCAATACTTGCATCGTTAAATTAAAAATTATTTTTATTAATTTACTGTTTTATTGCATGGCTATTACGTCACTATTTAACATAATTAATTTTTTAAAAAAAATATTGCGATGCACTGAGTTGCATCGCAATATTTCTATTTCATTATTATATTTATAAATGTTAATTTTATTTAATATAATTACGTCGCAATTAGTGCATCGCTAAATTAAAAATAATTTTTTAATTTTTGGTTTATTGCATCGCTATTGCGGCGCTATTTAACATAATTAATTTTTTTTAAAATATTGCAACGCATTGAGTTGTGTCGCAATATTTTATATTTCATAATTCTATTTTATAAAAATTAAATTTAAAAATATTACGATGCATTACTTGCGTCGCTAATTAAAAATTAAATTTTTTTATTTTTTTGTTTATTGAGTCGCTAATATGTCGCTAATTGCATCGCAATATTTTATTGTCGCAGAGGCGTCATAATTTGGTCGCAATTTAGCGACGCAATGATGCGTCGCTAATTTGCGTCGCTATTTCAGTATTTTCTTGTAGTGTGTGGACATCTTTTGAGGGATGACATTTCTAGATACCTTATTTGTTATTTCTGAATATTTTCAGCAATTTTAGGGATTAATTTTAGCTTGAAAAATGCCATATGGATTTTTCAAGTTAGGAGGCTCGACTCGTATATATTGTAAACCCTTTGGTTTTATTTGGAGAAATTATCAAAGATGTAGTGTTATGAGGTTTTTGTATTCTTTTTATTTTTTTGAGAAGACTTTTGAACTTATCAAGTTAACTCTTGTGGCGTTCAAACAACCGATTTATCATCTAGAGTTCTTGAGCGTTCTTGAGATTCTAGGTGTGGCATCTTTCTATCCGTAGTCCTTGGTTCTTATCTTGCTAGGTAATGGATCAGAGCTCAATAAACTTGTGCTTTGAAGATCTTGAGGTTCAATTTCAGATTTGGTATCGAATTTCATCGCCTTATCGGCGTGGTTCATAACAGTAGTGTAAAGCTTTAGAAAGGAAAGGCTTGAGGAGAATGTTAAATTGTTTGACTGGAATTTAAGTGAGAAAGAATGCCAAAAATATTATCAAATCCCACAATATAAGAAAGTTACACTGTAGGCTTCACTCTCTCACAAAGGTTCTAGCAAGTCAGTGGACCTTTCAGATGTGGACATCACCGAGGAGTAGTTGAAAAAAAAGGAGCCAGAATGATTCAGATGCAGTTTACTACATCCTAAGAATGACCAAGCAACGTCGTCTATTAAAAGTTTCAAATTATGATTTTACTCAATGTCAAATACCATTATCCTATATCATGATTTCAGTCTAATAGATATTTCAAAGTAGAGATGGGCCCATGATTTGGCTTCAAATTTGAAGACCCTTGCATTTAACTCCTTCAAAAGCGTTTCCACCGAATCATATATAGCATATAGAATGTCCCACCCAACACTTAGGTTTCTTTTTAGTTATTGTTACTCTTCATGATCCTCAGAAAAAATAAAGAGAAGGAGCTCTTCCTCTCTATTAGCTTTTCCTTCTAAAGATCTCCTGCAACTGATTGTAGTATGTACAAGAAAGGAAAAAGTTAGAAGTTGTTTCCTCGGCTTCATAACATAGGACATAAGAAGGTGGATGGGGACATGATTTTTCTTCATGTAGACACAAGGATTATGCAGTGGAGGAAGATTGGGCATTGTCTCATCCTTGTACGCATCTTCTCTTGCTTTTGGACAAAACAACATTATCTTTCGCCTAAATCTCATGTGTAATCACTTGAATACGCATCTTCTCTTGCTTTTGGACAAAACAACATTATCTTTCGCCTAAATCTCATGTGTAATCACTTGAATGAAAAACATACTTTTATGGTTTTGAACAGTATTATGGATTGCCTATAAGATAGATTACCACTGGATAGATTGCTAGTAATGTTGATTACTATGTTTGGTATACACAGGTAATGTTACTGTAATATTGATTACTGTGTTTGGTATGACAAACAGATTACCAGTCATATAGCATCAAATCCCGAAATACTCCTAAATCAAATCTACTAGAAATTCATATACTATTATATATTTGGATTGAAAAAAAAATTGTATTTATAAATGGCAATGCCTAAATTTGATGATCCTTAAATTAAGAAAATGGCACTCTACATATAACAAAATAAAATAGACAGGATCTAAATATGCAGCATATAATAGAAATTAGTAACATGTAATCTAATAATTAACTGAACATTAATAAGCAATATGAATAATTCAACAACAATCTGAACAGTAATATAATATAAAAATATCTTCTTTCAAAATTTTAAAATACTTCGAACTATCTCAGCAAAAAGTATTTGTAGTTTGTTAAAACAACAACATGATACAAAAGTTGGTATGTTCAAAAAACTACTAATAAAAGCATCTGCTAGCTAACCAAACATTTACTGAATAAAATATTATAGATAAATAACCAAACAACCACATTATCCAAAACAACCATAACTAGCAACATAGATGTCCTAATTAGGACTCAAACCAAGGACATCCACTACATTATATTTTCTTAACCTCTGAGATAGTGAAAAGAAGTAAGTTAGACTTGCACTATCACGAGCAATTATCAATCCAGCTTTAACCATCAATGAGTCATGAAACCCCAAATCTTTGATCTCCGCTATTGCCTCATAAACCTTCTTCTTCAGCTCTTGATCATTTGCAAGAAACTGAAAATAATCTGCCAACTTATCAATACCTTTACTTGAACTTTGATACATTACTTCAAGATTTTTTATAGTTTTAATCAAAGTGCTTGTAAAAGCAACTTCTTCCTCTTTAGAAGCTTTCCTATTTTTTAATCTTGATGAAGAAGCACTTTGTTGAACATGATCGGTAGGAGTTTGGGGAATGGAGTTGTTATTCTAAAATTTGGTAGGATCTACAAACTGGACCTCCTCTTCACTATTCATTGCTTCTGTAATGATTTCATTGGTTGCATCTACAGGATCCTCAGCCCTCTAACCTGTTGCACAATCTTTTTCAAATATGATCGAGAGTTCTTCTAAATATAAGAATGGCTTGTTCTGAAGATCAAATGCTTGAGGATGACTCTATCATAATTAACCAATATAAATTAAACAAACTATACCTAAAGCATTAAAAAGTAAATAAGAATGAAAAATTAATTAATATTTTATGCATTTACCTTGACCCAGTTGTCTCATACATCTTGATCATAAGTAATACATTTTCCCATATCATCCCATCCAAATCCTGGTGTATTCAACATATCATAAATAGCACCATATTATTGTTTCAACAACTTGAACCTTGATTTGATATGTGGATGATCCTTGATGCTACAATTAGGTATCTTGTTTGCAATCATCTTCTCCAATTGAGGTAAGAATCCAACCTTGAAATTGCCACCTTTTTTCCTCCACATAGGATCATTCTTCAAATCAAGTAGACATCCAATTAATATAGTATCTTCCTCTGCATTCCATTGATGCTTCTTCCCTTAGTTCCTCCTTTGACTTAAAGAACCATCCATATCTAAAAGATAATTATTTAATACAAAAGATAATAGATGTTTATATTGCAAATTTAAATAACAACAATAATAAGTTGAATAAAAATAAATAATCCAAAAATAATAGTAATAAGCATCCATATTTTAAACGATAGTAACAAGGTTCATATTAAATTTGCAATAAGGTTTATAATGAAGAAAGACTCAAATACATAAAATAGTAATACACAGCAAAATTTGCAATAGTATTGAGAATTTCTTCAAGCTCTGGATTGGTCCAACATTTCTTGTGCCGAGTCATCCCTAACTTGAGTTTAAGCTCTGGATTGGCTTACATCTACTGAAGATTGCCTCAACTAGTATATGTTGCATGGAGAAAAAAGTGTTTAGTTTGTTCAAAACAAATTCAAAGGACCAGCTAGGATATGGTGAAAAACTGTTGAAGATTGTGCTCAGGCCCATGAGAAACCTATCAATACTTGGGATACCATATAAGTAAAGCTTATAGAGAAGTACCTACTCTATAATTACCATTAGCAAATTTATGGAAGTTTCTACCACTTAAGTAAGGCACAACGACGGTAGCTGAATACATTGAGTAGGTCTAAGAGCTGACATCAAGAGCGATTTGGTATTATACCAATTGAAAACTCTTGATTGGGTCTTCCATCAAGCAATAGAATTGGAGGGAGGGCCATTACTTTAAGAGCTAAGCGTCCATTCTTCTAAGTCATGAAGCTAAGAAATCAAGCTAACATTGCAGCCCAATCAATCATTCATCCTACCTTGATGGGACTATTGAGAATATCAAATAAAGAAGTGCAAAACTCAGAGTAGTCTTTGCAATAGGGATTTGGAACAAGTTCGTTTCTTCAATGTTACAAAATTGGATATTTTGCAAGTTGATATGCTAGACATAATCTAAATTATTGGAGATGAAGTTCCTATCTATGAGGTGCCGGAACATTTTATTGATGATGTGCCTAATGAAGAATCCATCGAGCCTACAACCTCTTTTATTCCATTAGAAGATGGCAAAGATGTTGAAGTCTCCATTTTAGCCCTATTTGCTACATCAAAAATGAAAGAAGACTAGCATCGAACTTAGATCTTCCATCTAAAAATAGATTATCATAGAAGAAATTTTTCTTGCTTATTGATGGAGGGAGCAGCAAGAATGTAGCGTCCATCAAACTTATAGAGAAGCCTAAGTTGAAGACTACATTGCATCCAAAGCCTTACAAGGTCACTCACGTCAATGACCTTATACATCCTGTAAGCCAAAAGTATCTCATCACCTTTAAATGGGATAAGAATTATTTTGATGAAGCTTAGTGTGATATCCTTCCAATGAATGTCAACTATATTCTGTTAGGACATCCTTAGATTTATGACAAAGATGACGCTCATCAGGGAAATAAAAATACTTATACATTCAGGATAAATAGGGTAAACCTCAAATTGTATCTTTGAAATGAGCTGTCTCACCTTATCAATAATGAGCTGAGCGAGAAGTAAAATAACAAAATGAATAAGAAGTCAAGTAATCAATTCTTACAGTTAAGTAGCTTGAGATAGAAGGCAAAAAATTTGAAGTCATTTATGCCCTAGTGGCTAAAGAAGACACTGGTCATGGAAAAGAAAAAGTCCCTTTAGCTATCAAAGAATTACTTGATGATTTTAATGATTTAACTCTATAATAAATCAAAAGGTTTACTTAGTACTAAGTTTTGTTCTTCCTAATTTATCATATTATCAAGTGAGTCTAGTTGCACAAGAGAATTGAAGAGATAAGTAGATGAATGGCTATAAAAGAAGTTTATTCGAGAAAGTACAAGTCTATGCAATGTTCTTGCTTTAGTGGTGCTAAAAAAGGATGGATTGGATCGAATATGCATTGATACCACCAACAAAATTACAATCAAGTATTGGTTTCTAATCCTAAGATCTGATGACATGTTGGATATGTTTGCTAGTTCTATAACTTTTTCTAAGATTGATCTTTACATTGGTTAAAATCGAATTCACATTCAACTTAGAGATGAATGGAAAAGTACTTTAAAACCAAGGATGGTTTATATGAATGGATGGTTATGCCTTTGAAAGTAATGCTCTTAGCACTTTTATGCAAATAATGAACTAGATACTAAAACCTTTATTTACAAATTTATGCTAGTTTGTTTTGATGATATCTTGATATATAGTAAAAGTATTAAAGAGCATATAGAGCACTGGAAATAAGTCTTGCAAATATTATGAAGGAAGAAGTTCTATATCAATTTGAAAAAGTGCACCTTCATGTAGTCTAAGGTTTTTTTTTTAATTCATCATATCGTTAGCAGGCATAGAAGCAGTTCCTCAAAAGATAAAAATTATATTAGAATGGCAAACACCTATAAATATATGAGGACAAAAGTTTTCATAGGCTTGATTTCTTCTATCATCGATTTATTCAGAATTTCAGCAACATTATTGCACCCATTATAGAATGTATGAATTAAGACCCTTTCCAATGGACAAAAGGAGCTACTAATGTATTTAAGCTAATCAAATGACAGATGACTCAAGCCCTTGTTCTTCATTTACTTGATTTTAACAAGATATTTGAAGTTGTCTGTGATGAATCTCACATTGGTATAGGTGGTGTGCTTAGTCAAGAAAGACACCATATTGCTTCTTTTAGTAATAGTTTAAGCTCTTAAATACTTGCGACACTATCAATTTCATAAAGAGTTCATCTTATATTTTGGCCTTAAATTAAAGCTTTTAAATATATAAATTCCTAAAGAAGCTCAATTCAAAGTATTCTAAGTGGATAAGCTATGCATAGGAGTTCACTTTTCATCTCTAAGCATAAAGCTAAAATTAAAATTAAAGTAGTAGATACCTTGAGTCATAGAACTTAATAATAGCTATCACTAATGAGGTAATTAGATTTGGAGATAACAAAGATTAGCATCTAGAAGATAAGGATTTTGAAAGATTTATATTGCTCTTCGACAAAGTAAAGTTTATGAACGATCTAAGTATTTCATTCAAGAAGGTTTTCTCTTCAATAGCAATAAGCTCTGTATACCTAATTCATCTCTTAAAGATTTTTTTATCGAAGAGTTTAGGTACTGATATTAGCAAGATACTTTGGTCAAGATAAAACTTGGCCTTACTTGAAAAAAAATTTTATTGGCCTTCTATTGGTTTAGGTGATTTTAGTCACAACAATATCATGAAAAAGAAATAAGGAGATAATTATTGAATCAAATTTAAGTGGTTGAGTTGGTCAAGGTGCTTTATTAAATTTCTTTGGTAATTTTTGATATTTAAAACTTATTTTAGTTTAAATTAATTAAACTCTTCATAAATCGTTTTGATATTTAAAACTTATTTTAGTTTAAATTAATTTAAAACAAGTCTTTACCATGAAAATTGGTGGTAGAAAAATCGGATAGAATCGCTACAATTCTTCCTTAGCTGGGATGTGATTTTTTTTATTTTTTTTAAAAAGAGAAGAAATGAGCACACACAAAAAGGGAGAAAAAAATCAGAGTAAAAAAAAAAGATCCTTAAAAAAAGAAAAAAGAAAAAAGAGCATACAAAAATAAAGAAAAGAAAAAAAAAATAAAAGAGAAAAAAAAATGAAAAAAAGTGTCATAGAAAAAATAGAGAAAAAAGCGAAGCAAAATAAAAAAAAATGATTCTAGGAAACCAGATAGAATCGCTGCAATTCTTCCTTATCTGGGATGTAATTTATTTTTTTCTTTATTTTAAAAAAAGAAAGGAGTGTACACCAAAACAAGGAAAAAAAAGAGAAGAGCGTTAATAATAAGAAAGAAGAAAAGGAAGCATATAAGAAAAGAAAAAAAAGAAGCAAAAGAAGCAGGAAAAAAAAAGGATATATAAAAAAGAGAGAGAAAAAAAGAAAAAGGAAGTGCACTGCACGTACGGAAAAAAAAACAAAACAAAACGAAGAAGAAAAAGATAGGTGCGTGCTAAGCATCCGGGGAGAGAGTTAGACGATCAAAATTTCAAACAGGCCGATGACCAAAGCTTATTATCCAGTCCCAGCTGATGCACCTGTGGCTGCTCTATAGCATTCATGCGTACCTGAGCGATTGGCTGAGGGAGCCAGCTGGCTCATCGGGCGGCTCGAAATGAGTCCTTGTGATCTTAGAAATGGATTACAGAAACGAGTCAAAGAAAAATTATTATGGTCGAAGAGACTATTTCGGGGTTTTTTAAACCGAGCATTGTGCCGTCATTCGTGACAGAGCCTTGGGTGGTAGAGGAAATAATGGTTTTAGAGAACACACAGCGTAGAAGAAATTAGATCTCGACCTTTCGGGTTTTTTTAAACCGAGCATTGCCGTCATTCGTGACAGAGCCTTGGGTTGATAGTGGAAATAATGGTTTTAGAGAAGCCACAGCGGAGAAGAAGCTAGATCTGGCCGAGGAGATTGAAAAGTCAAAGTCCAAGCCGACAAAGAAGACTTTTTTGTCTTTTTGCCACAAAGTAGTTGAAACGGAAACGAAAGAGGTTAACGATAAGTAGTTCCGTCTGAGGTCGATCCAGATTCCAGAAACGTACGGTGCAGCAGCGGAGAGAGATGGCGGCGATTCCGGAGGTGGCCCTGAGCTCAGGTAGCAGCCGGCCCATTCCCCTGGTGGGCATGGGCACGGGCGGCTTCGATGTCGCGCCGGAGGTCGTAAGGCTCGCCATCCTTCACGCCATCGAGATCGGCTACCGCCACTTCGACACCGCCTTCTTGTATAAGACCGAGAAGCCCCTTGGAGAAGCAATAGCCCAAGCCTTGGAGCGTGGCCTCATCGGGTCTCGGAGCGAGCTTTTCATCACCTCAAAGCTTTGGTGTAGCGACGCACACCCTCACCTCGTGCTGCCTGCCCTCCAGAAGACCCTTCGGTGATCAATCATTTTACCTCGATCCCATTCTAATTCTCAAGTCAGATTTTTTTTTCCCCCCCTTTTTGCAGGTATGATGCCGTTCTAGATGTATGCAGCATCATTTTCTCTTCATACATCCATGCACACACCTTTTTTTTAAAGCAAAAATAATTATATTCAGTTAATTTATCATGACACTAATGCCTGGCTATTTCCTTGGCACTATAATACCGGTTACCGAACTACAGCAAGTAATCAAAATACTAGTAAAGACTTATGGAATTTTGTTACCTTTTAATGAGCTGTTTGCCATTTAGATATGGATTATTGATTAGTATGTTACTTGCTGATTATTTTTAATTCTATATATATATCTTAAATCTGAGATTTAAGTGCTTATAACTCAAGTTTATTTGTTACCAATTAATTTCTACTCAAATTTTTAAGGCCACATAGTTTTAGCCCACTAACACATTAATTGGGTGAGGAAGATGATCGGATCCAATCTTATATTTTTAATTTGTAACTATGATCTTGACTCAGATGGAACATAAGCCCTAATACTACAAGACCTTCTAATGTGAATTAGTCAATATGAAGTCTTCTACTATAATGAGATATAGACCAAATAGTATCATCTTTCGTGTGGTGATAAAATAAATCACTTTGATATGAAAAATACCTTAGTATATTTTCATATTTGTCAAAAGATGATCAAAAGTAGAAAATACAATTTTATTAATAAAATTTTGATAAATTATAATATTCCATACTTTCTTTTACTTTTTAATATCAGTCGCTAATATGATGAGTAGGATTCAGCAAACTCCTGACCTTTTAAAATATCTCAATTATAACTATTCCTCACAACTTAGGATTTTACCCAAAAATTAGCTAAAAGATATATATTGTTCAAGTCCCTTGATTTTATATAAGTACCTAAGAACTATCCAATGTATAATTGATATAGGGCTAAGGATTTGTCAATGCATGCTCTCACAGCATTTTAAAATGCCTCCAAGCATTCATGGTAGAGATGAATTTGACAACTACCTATCATCTTGTTCTTGCTCATAATCATAAATAGTTAAGCACTCTATTTTACACCTTTTAGGACCTGTTTGCATTTATATAAACTTCTCCCATTTCTTGAAAATGGTAGAGTTCAGACAATAAATTCCAAGCCAAGCTACATTTCCTTGGTAGATCATCAACAAAAATCATGAATTGACCTCTAAATAAGCTGGAGTAATCCTTCAAATGCAACAACTTACAATTAAGGGGCAATGTCATACAAATTATAATTTGTATGAATAAATTTGCAATGATGATCTTGTTGGGTTTAGTCCTTGATGAACACAATGGGATCAATCCCACTGGAGAAGTAATCTGGGCTTTTACCCTTTATTATCAACAATAGGTGTGTAGTCTCTTGATCCAAGATTCAAGATTGGTGCAGCAGTAACGTATCCGTTCTTGAACAACCACCACATCCTCTTTTTCTTTACGGTTTGGAACCCACCGCGGTTTCCTCCAAAGTCTCCAAAGCCTGTTGATCGGCTTCTTTGACTTTCTTGGCTTGTAACTTCCCTCTTCTTTCCCACCTTCATGTCCATCGTGAAGACGTCACACGTCACGTCCGCCCGCTTTTGTTTCAAGACACTTCCTGGAATTAATTCCCAAAAAAAAACGGCTACTTCTTTAATGCACGGAATGTGTCCTCCCGAAGAAACCAAGACCGTTGGATCTCCATTGGATCTTCTTCCCACACCGTGAAGCCTTCACCACGCGACACCTTCACGCGATGGCTGGACACACATCTTCTAGGAGACACCGTGAAGCCTCCAGCAACTTCTTGGATGAGAAAGATCAGAGAGAGAGAGAGATAGAGAGAGAGAGAATAGGAAGAAGGGGATGACTTCCTGGACGGGAAAGATCAGAGAGAGAGAGAGAGAGAGAGAGAGAGAGAATAGGAAGAAGGAGATGAGGAGAAAATTATAGGGCTGCCGCCCTGCGATGAGAGAGGATTTTGGAAGTAAAGAATCTGTTCTCTATTCCTTCAAACCCTAGAGCTAGAGTTTAAATACATCCACGAAGTGGACCAGGCCCAGACTCAACAAAAACTCGCATGGACTAACCCAATGAGATTAAACTAATTCCCTAGCCCGTGTACACCCGTGACTTGATTTAATCTTAACCCCTGGACTCAAACCCAGCCCAATATAAGTTAGCCCCCCTGGGCCTTGATAGCACCACACCAGGCCCAACAATCTCCACATTGGTGCTTTCAAGGCCTCAACACGTCCGCCACGTCCATCAGCTACAATCCCTACGAAAGCTGTCCCATGAAAGAACCTTTGTCAATGCATTGTTGGATTCTTCTTGGTATGTACCTTTACTAGCTCCACTCCACCTTCTTCCACCAACTCTTTGTAGTTGAAGCTTTCCTTCCGAAATATCCTCTAGTCACTAGTCCTGCCTTGTACCTGATACCTCCTTACTCTAAAGGCCCTTTCTTGTGCTGATAAACCCATTTGCAATCAATGGGTTTCTTTCCTTGTGGCAGCTGGACCACCTGCCATGTGCCAGTCTTGTAGAGAGACTGCATCTCCTCTGCCATAGCCTGCATCTTCTGCCATAGCCTGGACCCACCTATCTCTATCGTGGCTGTTCTGGCTCTCCACAGCCTTCTGATAGATGTAAGGGTCTTCATTCGCTGTCACCAAGGCATATGACACAGAATCCTCGAAACCGTATCAAACTGGTGGTCGCACATTTCTCCTGGGCCTGTGCAGTGCGATCCCAGTATCAGTCCCCTGCCCAGCTGCATCCTCTGAGTCCTCTGCTCAGCTGCATCTTGCTGAACTTCCTAGCTTCTTACCCCTCTATCAGTCCTCTCCACCTGAATCTCAAATCCTCCTGGTCCACTAGCAAATGGCACGACTGTGCAGGAGGTTATCTGACTAGTATTACGTGTTCCACCTCCCGTAGTCCCTGCTGTGCATCTGTACCATCTCTGCTTCGAAGAATCGAGCCCTCATATAAGGTTACAGCTCTTCTGATAAAAACATTCTTGTCCAAGGGATCCCACAACCGATACCCCTTGATTCCATGCGGGTAGCCTAGGAACACCATCTTCTTAGACCTGGCATCCAACTTACTTCACTCTCCAGCACCAATATGCACATATGCCGTGCATCTAAACACCCTCAGATGATTCAGGTTTACCTTCCATCCAGACCATATCTCCTCTGGAATGCCTCCATTGAACCTGGTGTGCAATGATCGATTGACCAAGTAGCTAGCTGTACCTACTGCGTCAATCCAGAATATCTTTGGAAGCCCTGCCAGCAGCCTCAAGCACCTTGCTTTTTCCAACAGTGTTCTATTCATTCTCTCAGCCACTCCTTCCTGTTGAGAAGTTTTATTACCGAGAAGTGCCTTTTGATGCCCCACTCCTCATAAAATCTCTGGAACTCCCTGCTGGTATATTCCTCGCCACTGCTTGACCTCAGACACTTCACACTCCTACCCTGCTCCTTCTCCACCTTAGCCTTCCAGATTCTGAACTGGGTGAAGACCTTTGATTTCTCCTTATGAAGTAGATCCACTGCTTTCTTGAGAAATCATCTATCAAGGTAAAAAAGTATCTGGCCCCATTCCTTGCAGAAACCGGGGCTGGTCCCCAAACATCCATATGTACTAACTCTAGGGGTTCTGCACTCCTAGCTGTGCTGACCAAAAACTGCACACTCCTCTACTTCTCCATCCGACATGGCTCACAGATCTTCATGACTCTATCACTTAGGTCTGAAAGTAGTCCTCTCTTGCTCAGTTCTTTCATCCCCCTGTCTCCCATATGGCCTAGGCGGTAATGCCACATCCTGTACACATCCTGAGGATCCTGTTCCATTTGCTGCCTCAGATTTTTCTGTCACCATAGAGCCCTCCAACCTTCTCCCTCTCATCACCACCATAGCTCCATTGGAGATGTTCAGAACTCCACTCCTGGCATGACTACTAAAGTTGTATCCTATCTGCTTCAGGTACCCCGATGACACCAGATTCTTCTTGAGTTCTGGGACATGCTTCACGCTGGTAAGAATGCACACCATGCCATCAAACATCATCACCCTCACTGTGCCAATCCCTGCCACCTTGCAAGGGTGATCATCCCCAAGAGCCACACACCCCTCATCAACCTCTGTGTAAGTACTGAACCACGACGATTGGGAGTGTAATGATGAGAACAAGCTGAATCCAAGGTCACATCTCTGTACTATGACTGTGATACCACCAAGAGATCATCCTCCACCTTCTGTCCTGTAACTGTACTCACAGACTCAAATCCTTCCTTTTCTTCCTTTTTTAACTTAGGAAAATCCCTTTTAAAATATCCTACATCATCACACTTGTAGCACTTAGCCTTCCTGGACTGTAACCATCCCCTAGGCCTGCTCCTGTCCCTGCCCTGCCTCTGCCTGACCTTTCCCCAACTGATAGACCCTCCTGGGGAACATCTTCCTTGGTCATCCTCTCCCTCTACTCATTTGTCCGAAGTAACGAGACAATATATTCATAGAATAATGTCTCCTTCCCGTAGAGGAGCGTCGTGACCAATGAGTCATGTGATGTGGGCAGCGAACACAATAACAAAAGTGTCTTATCTTTCTCCTCCATCTTGACCCCGACATTCGGCAATCATTGCTCACCTGGTCGAACACCTGGATGTGGCCCAGCACATCTCCACCTTCTGACATCTGAAGGCTATAGAGGCGCTTCTTCAACATCAACTTGTTGCACATGTTCTTTCCCATATAGAGGGCTTGCAACTTCGACCAGAGTCCATTCGGGGTCTTCTCCTCCAGCACTGAATAAAGGACTGAATCCGCCAGACATCCCCTGATTGTTGAATATGCCTTCTTCTCCAACAACATCCACTGCTTATCTGTCATCCCATCTGGCCTTTTCTCTAAAGCCAGATCTAAACCCTATTGCACAAGAAGATCCTCTACCCGGACTTTCCACATGGAGAAATTTTCCTTCCCATCAAACTTTTCAAAATCTATTTTTATGCTACTACCCATGGCAAGATCTCAACCAAAACAAAAATAACACAAAAATAAATTTTAAAAAATTAAGAAGTACCTTGATGGACCTTGTTGAAATTGTTTCAATCCTTGAAGATCTTCAAACAACTTATTCTTGTTCCTAAACCAGGCTTTAAGTTCTCCAAACAACTTCTTCTGAACCAGGCTCTGATACCACTTGTTGAGGTTTAGTCCTTGATGAATAGCAATGGGATCAACCCCGCTGGAGAAGTAATCTGGGCTTTCACCCTTTGTTATCAACAATAGGTATGTAGTCTCTTGATCCAAGATTCAAGATTGGTGCAGCGGTAACGTATCCGTTCTTGAACAACCACCACAGCCCCTTTTTCTTTACCATTCGAAACCCACCGCGGTTTCCTCCAAAGTCTCCAAAGCATGTTGATCGACTTCTTTGACTTTCTTGGCTTGTAACTTCCCTCTTCTTTCCCACTTTCACGTCCTCCATGAAGACGACGCGTGAGTCACGTCCGCCCGCTTCTGTTTCAAGACGCTTCCTGGAATTGATTCCCAAAAAGAAACGGCTGCTTCTTTAATGCATGGAACGTATGGCCCTCTTCACGTACGTCCTCCGGGAGAAACCAAGACCGTTGGATCTTCTTCCCACACCGTGAAGCCTTCACCACGCGACACCTTCACGCGACGGCTGAACACACGTCTTCCAGGAGACACCGTGAAGCCTCCAGCAACTTCCTGGATGGGAAAGATCAGAGAGAGAGAATAGGAAGAAGGAGATGAGGAGAAAATTATAGGGCCGCCCTGCGATGAGAGAAAGGATTTCTGGGAGAAAAGAATATGTTCTCTATTCCTTCAAACCCTAGAGCTAGAGTTTAAATACATCCACGAAGTGGGCCAGGCCCAGACTCAACAAAAACTCTCATGGACTAATCCAATGAGATTAAACTAATCCCCAAGCCCGTGTACACCCGTGACTTGATTTAATCTCAACCCTTGGACTCAAACCCAGCCCAATATAAGTTAGCCCCCCTGGGCCTTGATAGCACCATACTAGGCCCAACAGATCTCTTATATCACTTTCCCAACAATTGATTCTTTACCTTTAATGGCTATGTATTGACAGTTTTAAATTGAAAAATTAGAAAGTTTGAATCAATCTTAGAAACTGAATCACAAATGTACTTCAAATTATTGAATATTGTAACAGCATTATTTCAAGAAATCATACCATCCAATTGTGATTTTATGATGAAAATTATGCATATATAGAATGCTCCTTTTTTTTTATCTAACAATCCTTATATTAAACCTAATTAAGAAACCAAATATCTAAAGCCCCTAGATTTTTTTCCCTAAACAAGAACCTCACAATGAAAATTGTTGGCAAATATCAGGATCTGGGAAAAAAAAAAAAGAGTGAATAACTTTAGGAAGTCATCTAAATCAAAAGTAGCAACAAAAGGCTTTTTGCATCAGAATAAAGTTGGAATACTGAAATGTTATTGCTCCTTTATTTTATTACTTATTTTCATACATCTCTTCTTTCCTTTCCTTTCCTTTTTTTTTTTCTTTTGAAAATAGAAGTAGGAGCAGCACCAATCAGTTGATTTGTGGAATAATTACTCTTGTCGAACACATGGGAAAGCACATCTTAAAATTTGAAAATAGAACCTCCTAATGGACAATCAGTGCAGTCAAATGCTATAACCATATTCAGCGTTTCATCTTATAAGCACATAATCTTTTGAAAGTTTAATTTGTTCATGGTGCAGACTTTCCCAATTGAGAATTACCTTAGTTCAGCATTCCTTCTTATAACCATGTATTCTTTTGATATTTTTAATTTGCTCATGGTGCAGAAATCTCCAATTGGATTACCTTGATCTCTATCTTATCCATTGGCCTATGTGCTTAAAGCCTGGGTCATATGATGTCCCTATAAATGAAGAAATCATTCTTCCCTTTGACTTGAAGTCATTATGGGAAGCAATGGAAGCGTGCCAAAAGCTTGGTTTGGTAAAGTCAATTGGGGTTAGCAATTTCTCAAGAAAGAAATTAGAAGAATTGCTTGGATTTGCTGAAATACCTCCGGCTGTGAACCAGGTTTGTTGGTTACTGGTTATTATTCTATAAGGGAAAGCATTAATTAAATCTTTTGTCTCGATGCTAACAAGAGGAATTAATACTTTGTAGGTGGAGATGAGTCCACTTTGGCAACAGAAGAAATTGAGGGAATTCTGCAATGAGAAGGGCATACTTGTGACTGCTTATTCTCCTATAGGAGGCCAAAATTTTTCATGGAGCAAGAACCTAGTGATGGAGTCAGACGTGCTCACAGAGATAGCTAAAGCTAAGGGAAAGAGCCTGGCTCAGGTGCTCATCGAGCCTTTTTTGATTTTCAACATGAACTTTAAACTGCAGCTATTTTAATTGAAATCAGTTGTTTTCAGACAGACTTTGCACATCTAAACTTTTCTTTTTAACTTCATTAATTACATGATTTGTTTTCGACATGCTTGGTGGCGAGTCTGCCGCTTACTTGGAGTCATCCATTTTCGATAGCCCAGCGCAACCCACGACAAGTCCTATACCATATTTAATGTGCTAAGATATTGTATGATCAAAATTCTTTTATGTTAGAAGTGATAGGTTTGAATATAATGGTAAAATCATAAAGAAAACTTTTAAATAATAAAGTATGGATGTCATCACTATCATCATCATCATTAATTAAGAACACTTTCAGCCAAGAGCTCTTCGTCAATCACAAAAGTATTTTCAGAAGATTTCAAAGCTAGTTGGTTCTGATTATAGGCCAAAATAAATTTATGAATGATTTGCCATGAAACCTGAAGGTTCGTTTGTGGATAGCAAGTCTAGCACAATGATTGAGATGATATCTCTGGATGTAAGAAGCTAGATTCTTCTCAAAAGAACCAATAAATTAATATCACATATATTGATAATTGATACTTTATCATTCTTTATTTTGTTCTAATTTGAATTTTCCATTAGGTTTCCCTGAGATGGATATACCAACAAGGAGTGAGCATGGTAGTGAAAAGTTTCAACAAGGAAAGGCTCAAAGAGAATATCAAAATCTTTGATTGGGAGCTAAGCGAGGAAGAATGCCAAAAGATAAGTCAAATTCCGCAATATAAGAAATATCCCATACAAGCTGTACTCTCTCATGGAGGGTCTATCAAAACGCCTTGCCTATCAGACATTGACAGCTTTGAGGAGTGATAAAATTCAGGTAAAGATTGCGATTTTAGAGAAATCTAATAATTTTATGATGATATTATTCAGTCATTTTTCTTTCCCTTGTGTCTTATGCAACCCTAACTAATATAATTCTTCTATCTTCTTCATAGGTTCAGTGTAACTATCAATGTAGAAGAAAGTATGCAAGCTGAAATAATAACACATTATAATCGATGGAATGTTGAGAGAACAATGGTGTTTAAAATCTTCTTGTGACTTTTGTTTTATTATAAATGATGGAATTATCCATTGCCATATATTTATATATAAAAATGAGTGGATGCTATTCAGTTGTTTTCCATACAAAGAGAAAAACAAGTAGAATATTTGTTTGTTGGAAAAGCAAGTAGATGGCTCATTTGGATGAAAGATCATCTTGAGTTAATCTATTGGTGGACTCAATCTCTAGTTATCAAACTACTCTTTTCATCCTTAGATGGTTGAAGAATTGCCATGAGAGTGTCTGATCTCTCTGAACATCAAGGAAAATATATGGGCAACCAACTTACTATGCCCATATATATCATGGAGAGTCCAGAACTCTCTCGCTAAGTACACAAATGAGGGGTCCAGTCCACAGGTCACAGCCATGAGCAGTCCATGCATCAGATAATTTCTCCTCCATATGTTTAGAATATTATAATCTTTTGCGCCGGCGCCCCACTTCGGATCATTCGCCCAGCTTCACAAGTTCAGAAAAGCTTGATTGGTGCCATGTATGTAAACTTTTTCTTCTACTAGAGATGCTGAAGTACAGAAACTAACCAAGAACAAAAACACAAAATAATAATGGCCAAGGTCGATGTGCTCCAAGGAAACATCCGGACAAGGCCGGGCCCCCTTGTCATCACCTCGTGAAATCAGATCTCCAACGCGGGCCCCGTTAATCACAAGAAGCCTTCACAAGTGGACCAAAAAAAAACAAGGAGAATAAGTTTTTTCAAAAAAATACAGCCACATCCTCTCCCTAAATTACTTAATTCCAATCACATAGGATTCTTCCATCCTGATCGATTCTATGCTAAACTTCCAACGGCAAACTAGACTATTCATTTGACAAGTGTCAGGAATCAAACAGCTTGTGAAATTAATAATCTTATAGCTCGTGAAGCTATGGAAGCCTCGTATATAGACAGAGGGAAGTTATGCATATAAAAAGACAGATTCTGGCTAGCAGATGAAACTTGAGAGTCATTAAAGATGGTGAGCATTCCAGAGGTGCCGCTGAGCTCAGGCTCCCGGGATTTTCCACTTGTGGGCATGGGCACGGCGGCCTACCCCTTTGCGCCGGAGTGCACAAAGCAAGCCATCCTCCATGCCATCGAACTTGGCTACCGCCACTTCGACACTGCCAGTCTCTACCGATCGGAGAAGCCCCTTGGAGAAGCCATCGCCGAAGCCTTGCACCGTGGCCTCATCAAGTCGCGAGCTGAGCTCTTCATCACCTCCAAGCTATGGTGCAGCGATGCGCACCATGACTTCGTGCTCCCGGCCCTTCAGAGGAGCCTCCAGTAATTATATCACTTTCTTCTTCTTATTCTTCTTTTTTTATTTTTTTGCCTCCATGATGACATCTTATAACGTCAGTTTGAGACGAACACGTAGCAATGAGAAATATTAGATGTTAGATAGGGGAGAACGCTACCTAACTTGTCACCATGTTTCATCAACATCAAAATATCTCTTTTCTACTTTTCAGTCTTATGAAACAGTGTAGTAGTTAAGAAACCTTTCGATATATATATATATATATATATATATATTTTATAGATTGATTCACTAATTTACTTTTAATCATTTATATTATATAGTCACTTACCCGTTTATTTACTTATTTTGAAGAATAATAGTATGGATGAGTGCTATTGTTATCTCATATAATTGATAGAAGAATCACTTATTTTTTAAAAAAATAAATCTCTTATGGCTTGATAATTTATCAGAAAAAAAAATTATGTGCATTATTAAGCATAGAAATTAATGAGACGAAAAGATGAATATAAAGCAAGACATTTTTAACTAGTTCAATTGGTGAAGTTATCTGGATTTGGTTACCATTGACATGGATAGATTATGCTCAGCCACAATTTGGCTAACCTTCCTTTTGTCGTAGTTCTTGAAAAAAAAAAAAAAAAACATAGGCTTGAGAGAACATGAAATGGTAGAATGGCACTATAACAGCACTATTTAATGAACACCTTCTATATATGTGTTGTATTATCTTCTATCCCACATGTGTTTGTGAATGCATGTCAAACTTTTAGCAAGATCATATTTCAGATCTCTTTTGGCAATAGTTCTCTAATTTATTCTCAAATGCTTAGTAGCTTGATGCTTTTGTGAACAATTTTCATGAACAACGTGTCAATTAGAGATAGGTTATAGAATAAAAAGTTATTTGATAATTTTTAATTTTAATATGCAATTTAGAGTAGAGAGTGTGAACTTTATCATGTCTATTTCTGAACCTTTGTTTCATCTGCATGCAATCTATTTTGAGATAGCAATATATTTTTTTATGTTTATATTTTTCATTTATATTAATTTTTATTGGTTTTCGCACTTTAAACTTTTTAACCAAATTAAACATATGAATTCAAACTTTATGATTATCTAGAGAGACATACCCAAATGAACTCAAGCCCCTGGCATTGTTGGGGTTTAGTCCTTGATGAATAACAATAGAATCAACCCAGCAAGTATCTTGAGCTTTCACCTTTGTTGCCAATGATCAGATTGGCATAGCGGTAATATACTTGCCCTTGAACCCCTTGATCCCGGGTTCAAATCCCTACAGTCCCTAATTTCCCGCGTTGAATCCCACGCAATGGAAGCACAAAGCCTCCCTTCCAAGAGCATATGACATCGAATCTTGCTCAGCTGCATCCTCCTGAGTCCTCTACCCAGCTGTAGCCCAGAAATACCATCTTCTTAGACCTGGCGTCCAACTTACTTCGCTCCCTAGCACCAACATGCACATATGCTGTACAACTAAACACCCTCAGATGGTTCATGCTTGTCTTCTTTCCAGATCATATCTCCTCTGGAATACCTCCATTCAACCTGATATGCAGGGATCTATTGACCAAGTAGCTGATTATATCTACTACGTCAACCCAGAATATCTTTGAAAGCCCTACCTATAGCCTCAAGCATCTTGCTTTTTTCAATAGTATTATGTTCATCCTCTCAGCCACCCCTTCTTGTTGAGAAGTTTTCATCACCAAGAAGTACCTTTGATGATGCCCCACTCCTTACGAAATCTCTGGAACTCCCTGTTGATGTATTCCCCACCATTGTTTGGCCTCAGAAACTTCACACTCCTACCGTGCTCCTCCATCTCAGCCTTCCAGATTCTGAACTTGGTGAAGACCTATGATTTCTCATTCATGAAGTAGATCCATAACTTTCTTGAGAAATCATCTATCAGGATCATGAAGTATCTGGCTCCATTCCTTATAGAAACAAGGGCTGGTCTCCAGACATCCATGTGTACTAGCTCCATGGGTTATGCACTCTTAACTGTGCTGACCAAGAACTGCATTCTCCTCTGCTTTTCTATCTGATATGACTTACAGATCTTTATATCTTCACCACTTAGATCCGAAAGTAGCCCTCTCTTACTTAGTTCTTTCATCCCCTGTCTTTCATGTTGCCTAGGTAGTAATGCCGCATCTTGTACACATCCCGAAGATCCTGTTCCACAGCTATTGCCTCAGATTTCTTGATCATCATAGAGCCCTCCAACCTATATAGGTTGTTCTTCAGCCTTCTCCCTTTCATCACCACCATAGCTTCATTGGAGATTTTTAAAACTTCACTCCTGGCATGACTGCTGAAGCTGTATCCAATCTGCTCTAGGTACCCCAGTGACACCAGATTCTTCTTGAGTTTTGGGATAAGCTTTACGCTAGTAAGAGTGCGCACCATGCTACCAAACATCCTCACCCTCACTGTGCCAATCCCTGCCATCTTGCAAGGGTGATCATCTCCAAGAGTCACACACCCCTCATCAACCTCTGTGTAAGTGCTAAACCACGATCGGTTGAGAGTGTAACGATGAGAACAAGTTGAATCTAAGGTCCACATCACTGTGATGTGCTTATGACCATCTGATACCACCAAGAGATCATCCTTCACCTCCTGGTGTACAACTGTACTTACATATTCAGATCCTTTCTTTTCTTCCTTATGATTTTTTCTCTTAGGAAAGTTTATCTTGAAAGGTCCTACCTCACCGCACTTGTAGCACTTAGCCTTCCTAGACTTTGACCATCCCCAATGCCTGCTCCTGTCCCTGCCTCTGCCTGATCCTTTCCCAACTGATAGACCCTTCTAAAGAACAGCTTTCTTGGTCATCATTTCTCTCTGCTCATTCGTTTGAAGCACTGAGATAATATCTTCATAGAACAATGTCTCCTTCCCATAAAGCAGCATCATGACCAATGAGTCATGTGATGTGGGCATCGAACACAATAGCAAAAGTGTCTTATCTTTCTTCTCCATTTTGACCCCGATATTCAATAATTCATTGCTCATCTGGTCGAATACCTGATGTGGCCCAACACATCTCCATCTTCTGACATTCGAAGGCTATAGAGGCACGTCTTCAACTTTAACTTGTTGCATATATTCTTCCCCATGTAGGGGGCTTGCAACTTTGATCAAAGTCCCTTCGGGGTCTTCTTCTTCAGCACTGAATAAAGGGCTGAATCTGCCAGACATCTTCTGATCGTTGAACATGCTTTCTGTTGGAAAATGTATCCCAAAGCTAATCGTCTAAGCTGTAAACGGTTATGCTCATTGTAATTGTATATGAACTTTATAATAAATAAAAGTAATTTTTGGCAGTTCATCACATTTACACTTTCTTGTAAAAAGCTTTTATGTGGAGTCCTTAGAACTACCTTTGCATTCGATATAGAGAGGATATATCGAGTAGTTCTTAAAACTGTTTGCAACCAAAGGATACATTGTTATAGAACGACAATGTATCAAGTATAGGTTGATGTATGTCATAAAGGTTGGTTATCCTCTTGACCAAGGAGTGTGAAGACACTGCTATGGCATACTATGAAATGTATGACATTTCATTAAACGTGACCCACCTGCGGAGCTTCCTTCTACCAAGGGTTGCTCATGAAGGGATATGGATATAAATATCCCTCGAACCTGAGATCACCATGGTAGCTTACAAGTAACTCACTGTGCTTTAGTGCGGGACTACCTAAATTTCTAATCTAGTGACGGAAGGTATCTGGATATAGTCAAGTACTTATCGAGCAGTGGTGGATCAAGATGGGATTGACCCATCCAAATAGTTTGGAGTAAATATCTCACTATGTCTCAACTTAGCAAAACCTTGGCCAGGATAGTTCTTGTGAGGAGTTACAGAACTTGTAAGGTTGAGGCATATTATGAATGTGCTGATTATGGCAGTTAAACCCTAAGTCATCCTGAGCATTATGAGGTCAAAGGGATGAATTATATGGTAACCATATGCCAGAGGATTTAGATTATTGCTTTGTAATCTTTGACCTATCCAGACGTCGGGTGTCATTGCTAGATGGTGACTTCGATTAGTGCTAGAAGTGTTCTGGTACTACCAGCTTAATATTCAAACCTATGGGGTCACACACCATAAGGGTTTTCCTCCTGATCTAAAGGCTGATTGATGATTGAGTCAAGCCAAATATGTTTTGGTTTGGGGTCCAATTGATGATTGAGTCAAGCCAAATATGTTTTGGTTTGGGGTCCAATTAGATTGGACTTAATAATGCACTCTTTCTTTCATTTTATTACATTCGAATTTGAATTTCAAATTCAAATTTAAATTTTTGCTAAAATTAGCCGAGTTTAAATTTGAAATTCTTTTTAAGTCTGAATTTAGAATTTAGATTTAATCCTATTATGGTTGAAATTTAGAATTTAAATCTAGAACTAATTGGAACACTTAAAGCTAAATAAGTTTTTCACTTTAACCCTCTCCTCAAGTCCCTCCACCTTCTAAAACGTAAAACCTCTCCCTATGTCCCTCCACCTTCCAAACCTCTCCCATTCTCCACAAATCTTTTCACCTTTCAAACCTCCCCGCTTCATGCTAGCCTTTATAAGGGTTATTGTAGGTGGTAACGAAAGAGAAGTTTTTTTTTTGAAGGTTTTCTATTTAAAAAAAAATTATTTTTTACTTGTGTGGGATATTGTGAGGATTAAGGTTTCAGGTGTGTAGAGAGTAGTTTAAGAAAGAGTTCCTCTTTCACCTTTACTAGTTCTCCTTTGGCTACAAGACCGTCTTGCTGTCCAAAGGGATAAGAAGGAGATCAGCCTTCGTGAATTCTAAGGAGCTAGCACTACAAAGAATTTAATCAAAAAAGAGCCCTGGTGTAAACTACCTATAGATGCAATACGGGCTTAAGAAGCTCTTCTCTTCAATCATCCAGTAGTTTGCAAAGGTAAAGTATCTTATTGTTATTTGATAATGATCAAATCATTAACATAAAATATTTTTATGTTTTGCTTTCTAACTTTTTAATATCATTTGCATGCACTATTATCTTGTTAGTTCCTGATGTAGGTAGATAGATAAATCGATTTAATTAATTTATCATTATTTTTGTTGTTTTATAAAATAATAATAATAAAAATTAAAAAGTAGATATGCCTGCATAGGCTATATACCTGCATTGGTTTCCTTATAGTGTTATTAGAGCCTGGTTCTTGTAACATGATAATAGTTGCATGTATGATATCTTGAGTTTTCTTATCACTAAAGTACTTGGATTGGGTGGATTCACTAGGCTCTCCGATCATAGGAGAGAAGTAGAGCTTAAAGACCCTCTCTTCCCATTCAATGGGATCTCCTATGGTGTGTAGGGTTGCCACTTGTGTCACGACCCATGAAAAAGAAAAGTGAAGCGATTGTAGATTAAAATTGTTTTAATCTTATTTTTGAATAGTATGATCATAAACTATTTTAATTTTTATAAATTTATTTTATATGTTAAATTAAAATCATTTCAATTTAAGAGTTTATTGAATTTAATTAAAAAAATTAAATTATCTTAAATGACAAAAAAATCTAGAAATGTGATTTAAAGATCTTAAGTCATTTGCATAAGCTTTAAGGATTATGGGTTAGCTTGAGTTAGAACCTTAATTGGGTTAGACCAAAGTTTAGATTAATTGGACTAAAAAGAGAACTTAAGTTTAATCAAAAGTTGAGTTAGGTTACATTCTCTTTAGATCCCTCTAATTAGTTAGATTAATCAGTCCATAAATCTAAATGGACCTAATTTGTGGTTCCGTGGTGAGCTTAAGTTTTTAGGCTAATCTAATCAAATCTAATGAACCCATCCCATGATTCACTTACCTGGAAAATATGGTCGATCTAAATTGATTGGATAGCTCATTGATTCGAGTTAGCCCATGTCACCTATGGTGAATCAATATGACTGATTTAGGTACCCATGGATCAATTGTTCAAAAACCATTCTATAAGTTAGTAGGAGAATTCTTGATTATGGTCCATGTGTTCTCTTTCATATGTCACACATTAAAGTGAAACCCTCTAAATTATTACGTCCTTAAAAAGATGAAGTTATGGGGATAACTAAGTCTTAGCCTCCCATTAATTGGATGGTAATGGGTCCAATAGTTCGGTGATCATTGGCAGACCCAAAGGTCGAATGTTCATCAAACTATTGGAATTGCTAATCCTAATATGATGGCTCAATGTAACTCTCTTAACGGTGGTCAGGTGAGCCGGCCAAAGTTAGGCTTGACTATTCGTTGGTTAAAAGCATTAAATTTTATCATGTTAATGGTTGGACCTAACCAGGACTTTCAATAGGAGGCCTAAAGGCCAATTGAAGTGCACCATGAGGCAAAATTAATTACTAAAAGTTACTTGAAGAAGTAATTTGTTAAAAAACCTACCTTTAGATATGCATAGGTGAGCCGGCCAAAGTCGGGCTCATGTATTGTCTATTGGATTCTAGTACCCATTAAGGGAATAAAAGTAATTCCTCGGATTGAAGTAGAGGTTGTCAGTCTAAGTAAAATAGTGGGAGGGCCTTTAGACTAAAGTCTATATCTTTAGATAATAATTCATATACAATAATAGGTTTTTGATTTTCCTTTTAGATAGTATCTACCAACTTATCGCTCCGTTCGTTGCTTGATAATAAAAAACTTATGGGTCACAACTTTGATAGCTGGTATCGAAGGCTCAGGATTATCCTAGAGCATGAACGGATCCTTTGTGTGATAACGGATCCAGCACCAAGTCCCTGCTCCTAATGCTCAGGGTTCAGTCAAGGATACTTATCAGAAGTGGCTCTCTGATCGGACCATTGTCCGATGCATAATGCTAGTAGCGATGAACGATGAGTTCAGTCGCAAATTTGAGGAAGCCCAGCCAGAGAAAATTCTTTAAAAGTTGAAGGAATCCTTTCGGACACCAGATGATGTTGAGAGGTACAAGGTCTCTTGTGCCATCTGCAACGCTCAGATGCGTGATGAAGCCTCAGTCACTAATCATGTATTGTACATGATCGAGATGATTGAGCACTTGGGCAAACTCAGTTGTCCCTTGCATGAACAACTTGGGAAAGATGTGATACTGAACTTCCTACCTCCTTTCTATCTCGACTTTCTTGATCATTATAGAATGAATAAACCTATAGTAAATTAGCATGGTCTACTTGGTTTGACTTATGAGAAAGATCACCAGCTTAATAAAGGGGTAGTGAATTTAGTGGGAGGTTCTTTGGGAGGTCGTCGTTCCTTTAAGAAAGGAAAAAAAAAAAAAAGAAAGAATGTGCAAACTACTGAGACCAGTCATGCTAAAAAGGTTAAAGCTGATCAGAGTAAGGCGGAGTGCTTCTTTTATAAGAAGCAGGGTCATTGGAAGAGGAACGGTTCTCTTTATATTGCATCCCTTGACCCAAACAGGTCCAAGAAGAGGAAACAGCAAGAAAATGTTGAATAAGGTATTTATATGATAACGCCTTGTAATTTCTCTATCTATGTACTATTAATTGGGTATTGGATACCGAAAGTCCAATTCACATATGCAATTCTCTGCAGGGACTTCAAGTTAGTAGAAGACTCAAGGATGGTGAGAGATTCTTGAACGTGAGAAATGAAAGCCAAGTTCTAGTCTTGGCGTTGGGAATCGTCAAACTTATTTTCGAGTCTTGTACAATCATTCTAAATGAATGTCATTATTGTCCATTTTATTTTAAATATCATTTCTATAGGCCAATGGCCATGTTTGGTTATGAACTATCAATAAAGAATGACATTTGCAAAATCATTATGAATGGTTCTGTTGTGATGAATGGATATATGAGTAATGGCATATATGTACTATCACGACTTGTTAGTGTAATGTATACATCTAGCAAATGCCCCTAATAAACGATATCAGTAATGCTTACCTTTGGCATTGTTGGCTAGGTCATATTAATAAGAACAGGATAACCAGGTTGAGACAAGAAGGTCTACCTGAGGTTAATGATTTTGAATCATTACCAACCTGTGAATCTTGTCTTCTGGTAAAATGACTAAATCATCTTTTAGTGAAGAAGGTGAACAGACCAATAAAATTCTAAGTCTGATACATACCGATGTATGTGAACCTATGAATGTCAGTGCTAGGAGTGGGTATAATTATTTCATTACATTTACAGATAATCTTTCGAGGTATGGTTATATATTCTTGATAAGACATAAGTCTGAATCGTTTGAAATGTTCAAACGATATCGTAATGAAGTAGAATAATAAACTGAAAAGTTTATCAAAACCCTTCGATCAGATCGAGATGGTGAATATATTTCTAGTGAGTTTCCATTATATCTTGAGGAGAATGAGATTCTCTCTCAATGGATACCTCCAGAGACACCCCAGTTAAATGAAGTGTCTAAAAAAAAGAGTTAAATGAAGTGTCTGAAAGAAGGAATTGAACCCTGTTAGACATGGTTCGGTCCATGATGGGCTTTGCTTCTCTGCCAATCTCCTTTTGGGGTTATGCTCTAGAGTCAGTGTGTTACCTTTTACATTGGGTTTCGAGTAAGTCTGTTAACAAAATATCATATGAGATATGGACTGGGCATAAGCCTTTTAAATAGGGTTCCGAGTAAGTCTGTTAACAAAATACCATATGAGAAATGGACTGGGCATAAGCCGAAACTCTCACACCTTCGGGTCTGGGGCTGCTCGGCTTATGTTACACGTTTGAAAATAGATAAGCTTAGACCTAGGTTTGACCGATGCTTATTTGTAGGGTATCCAAAAGAGTTTAAGGGGTATTACTTTTACTTACCTGAAGAACAAAAGTTGTTCATCAGTCTTAGGGCTATCTTTTTAAAAAAGGAGTTCCTTAGTGAAGGAACTGAAGCCACTAAGGTTGAACTTAGTGAAGTTCAACAGGTAGAAAAACTGACGCACTTAAGATATGACATAGAAATGGTTTTGACTAGATCAAACCCATAGCCCATACAGGAATCATTAAGGAGATTCGGTAGAGTACTGCACCAACCGGATAGATACTATGGTTTCTTGATCCGAGATGGTGATCCTATTGTCGATGAGAACAATGAGGATCCGATCACCTATATGGATGCAATGCAGAGGTCTGATTCTAAGAAATGGCTAGAAGCCATGAAATCCAAATGGAATCCATGAAAATCAAAAATGTATGGACATTGGTTGATCTACCTAAGGGGATAAAACCCATTAGATGTAAATGGATTTTCAAAAGAAAAGAGGTGTTGATGGGCACGTAGAGACCTATAAAGCCCGTCTTGTTGCTAAAGGGTATCGTCAATGTTATGGTATAAATATAATGAGACATTTTCTTCTGTGGCAATGCTTAAATCCATTCGGATTATGCTTGCTTTAGCAGCACACTTTGATTATGAAATCTGGCAAATGGATGTCCGAACAGCTTTCCTTAATGGTGAGCTAGAAAAGGTGTATATGATACAACCTGAAGGGTTCATATCCACAGATGAGTCAAAAGTATGCAAGCTTCAGAGATCCATCTATGGACTGAAGCATGCATCTCGAAGCTGGAACATGCATTTTGATAAATGTATTAAGACGTATAGTTTTATTAGAAATAGAGAAGAACCTTGTATTTATAAATGGGCTAATGGTTCTATGATTGTATTTCTTGTGTTGTATGTAGATAACATTCTTTTAATCGAAAATGACATTCCAGCACTACAGGGAATAAAGGTCTGGTTATCATCTTATTTCTCTATGAAGGACTTGGGTAAGCCTCTTATATACTTGGTATGAAGATCTATAGAGATAGATCTAGGAGGCTTTTAGGATTATCTTAATTTACGTACATAGACACTGTGCTAAAACATTTTAGCATAGAAAATTTCAAGAAAGGCTATCTTTCAATAGGCCATGAAATTTCTCTCTCCAAAAAGGATTATGCAACAACTCCTAAGGAAAGAGAACATATGAGTAGGATTCTATATACTTTGGCAGTGGGTTCTATCATGTACGCCATGACATGTACTAGACCAGACATGGCATACTCACTAGGAGTAGTGAGTAGATACCATTTTGACCGAGGTAAAGCTCATTGGAAAGTAGTAAAGACTATTCTTAAGTATTTACGAAATACTAAGGACCAATGGCTAATTTATGAAGAATCTGATTTAAAACTTGTGGGGTATACTGACTTCAGTTTTTAGTTAGATAGGGATGATAGTAAGAGTGTGTCAGGGTTTATCTTTATCCTAAATGAAGGAGCAATTTGCTGAAGAAGTTCTAAGCAACAGACTATGGCGAACTCAGTATGCGAGGCAGAATATATTGCGGCATCGGATGCAGCAAAGGAAGTTGTATGGTTGCGAAAGTTTCTAGGAGAACTAAAAGTGACACCTTCTTTGGATGGTCCTATTTTGGTGTACTGTGACAACATCGGAGCCATTGCTCAAGCCAAAGAGCTGAAGTTCCATCAATGCACCAAACATATTCTGCGTCGTTATCACCTTATGTGAGAAATCATGGAGCGAGGTGACATCGACCTTCAAAAGATCGATGGAAAGAAGAACCTAGCCGACCCATTCACTAAAGCCATTGGAATTCAAGAGTTCAATGATTGTAAATGAAAAATGGGAATTAGATTCTGTTCTGATTGGCTTTAGTCCAAGTGGGAGTTGTTGGGAAATGTGTTCCAAAGCCAATCGTCTAGGCTATAGACGGTTATGCTCATTGTAATTGTATATAAACTTTATAATAAATAAAAGTAATTTTTGGCAGCTTTCCTGTAAAAAGCTCTTATGTGATGAAGTCCTTAGAACTACCTTGCATTTGATATAGAGAGGATATATCGAGTAGTTCTTAAAACTATTTGTAACCAAAGGATACATTCTTATAGGACAATAACATATCAAGTATAGGTTGATATATGTCATATAGGTTGGTTGTCCTCTTGACCAAGGAGTGTGGAGACACTGGTATAGCATATTATAAAATGTATGACATTTCATTAAATATGACCTACCTGCGGAGCTCCCTTCTGCCAACGGTTGCACGTGAAGATATGGATATAAGTATCCCTCGAACCTGAGATCACCATGGTAACTTACAAGCAACTCATTGTGCTTTAGTGAGACATTTACTCCAAACTATTTGGAGGGATCAATCCCATCTTGATCCACCATTGCTCCATAAGTACTTGACTATACCCAGATAGTTCTTGTGAGGAGTCATAGAACTTGTAAGGTTGAGCCATATTATGGATGTGCTGATTAAGGGTTGGCAGTGAAACCCTAATTCATCTTAAGCATTATGAGGTCAAAGGGATGAATTATATGGTAACCATATGCCAGAGGATTTAGATTATTGCTTTGTAATCTTCGACCTATACGGATGTCGGGTGTCATTGCTAGATGGCGACTTCGATTAGTGCTAGAAATGTTCTGGTACTACCGGTTTAGTATTCAAACCTATGGGGTCACACACCATAGGGGTTTTCTTCCTGATCTAAAGGTTGATCGATGATTGAGTCAAGCCAAATATATTTTGATTTGGGCTCCAATTGGATTGGATTTAATCATGCACTCTTTCTTTCCTTTTATTGCATTCGAATTTGAATTTTAAATTTAAATTTCAATTTTTGCTGAAATTAGTATTGAGTTTAAATTTGGAATTATTTTTAAGTCTAAATTTAGAATTTAGATTTAATCCATTTTTAAACCTAGAACTAATTGGAACACTTAAAGCTAAATAAGTTTTTACCTTAACCCTCTCCTCAAGTCCCTTCACCTTCTAAAATGTAAAACCTCTCCCCATGTTCCTTCACCTTTCAAACCTCTCCCACTCTCCATAAATCCTTCCACCTTCCAAACCTTAGCACCTTTATAAGGGTTATTTAGATGGTAATGAAAGAGAAGTTTTTTTTGGAGGTTTTCTACTTTAGAAAAATATTTTCTACCTTGTATGGGATATTGTGAGGATTAAGGTTTTAGGTGTGTAGAGAGTAGTTTGGGAAAGGGTTCCTCTTCCATCTCTACTAGTTCTCCTTCGGCTACAAGACCATCCTCTTGTCCAAAGGGATAAGAAGGAGATCAGCCTTCGTGGATCCTAAGGAGCTAGCACTCCAAAGGATTTGATCAGAAAAGAGTCCTGGTGTGAACTGCCTATAGAGGCCATACGCATGTGGCTTAAGGAGCTCTTCTCTTCAACCATCCAACAGTTTGCAAAGGTAAAGTACCTTACTATTATTTGATAATGATCAAATCATTAACATAAAATAGTTTTATTTTTTCTTTCTAACGTTTTTATATCATTTGCATACACTATTATCCTGTTAGTTTCTGATGTAGGTAGATAAATAAATCGATTTGATTGATTTATCATTATTTTTGCTACTTTATAAAATAATAATAATAATTAAAAAGTAGATCTGCCTGCATAGGAAGCCTGGTTTTCTTACACTTTCTTCTCCAACGACATCCACTACTTATCTGTCATCTCATCTAGCCTTTCTTCCAAAGCCAGATCTAAACTCTGCTGCACAAAAAGGTTCTCTATCCGGACTTTTCATATGAAGAAACTTTTCTTCGCATCAAACTTCTTCAAATCTATTTTTATGCTACTACCCATGGCCAGATCTTAACCAAAAATAGCACAAAATATTTTTAAAAAATAGAGAGTACCCTGATGAGGCATTGCTGAAATTTTTCAGCCCTTGAAGATCTTCAAACAACTTCTTCTTGAGCCTGGCTCTAATACCTCTAATACCAACTGTTGGGATTTCATCTTTGATGAACAGTAATGGGATCAACCTTGCTGGAGAAGTACCCTGGGCTTTCATCCTTTGTTGCTAATAATTAGGTTGGCACAGTGGTAATGTGCTTGCCTTGAACCCCTTGATCCTGGGTTTGAATCCCCACATTTAATCTTTTTCTTGATTTTCTTCTTTGCTGGTACGCTCGTGAAGCCTCTTCATGATGTCGTGATTCCATCCACTCCATGTGAACGCCTCACGAAGCTCTCTCACCCTTCACCCCTTCACATGGGGGTTCTCTCAAATGGGTCAGACCTAGACTCGATAAAAACTTCCATGGACTAACCCAACGAGATTAAACTAATCTCCAAGCCCGTATACATCTGTGACTTGATTTAATCTTAACCCTTGGATCCACACCCAGCCCAATACAAGTTAGCCCAATCTGGGCCTTGATAGCACCATATTAGGCCCAACAGGCATAAACTAAGCATCTAAATGGTGGATCTTTGTTAATTTAATAAGTTATTTAACAAAGAAACTTATTACATATTTCCATTTTGTTAGGATTTACTAAAAAGTTGATAAATATGCATAATTTGTAGGTAATAAATATTCCATATTTACATAATCATAATTTGAAAAATCAACATATTGTTTGAAGCAAACTTCCAACACAATTGTTGTGCTATGAAAACTTGTGCATATATGTAGGTTGTTTATAAATTTTCTTCTCTGGTTTCTACAGGTGTAATTGGATTTTCATATATCTTTGACATAAAAACCTCTCACATAAAAGCCAAAGAAATTCAAGATTTAAAGGTTCCCAAAATTTTTCTTTTTCAATAAGAACTTGAGGCTAAGATTACTTACTTTGATCATGAAGACACATGAATAAGAGAAAACAAATTTAATAATCTAAATCAGCAACAACATGGGAAATTTTAAATATCTAGTCCAATTATATAATACACTGTACAATAGAGACTTAAATGCAACTTGCTTTATAATTTCAATGATCATTTTAAAAATTTAAGAATTGTTACTCTAATTTAAAAATGAAGATGATACCAAGACTTATGCGTCATCGATTTGGATTAAAGCTTTGTTGTTATTATTATTATATATTTGGATTACATGAAAAAAGAAATCAAAATAACAAGAACGAGACCTACCAATCATTTTACTAAAACAATGGAACAAAATTACTCAGGAGTTTAGAAAACACCTGCCTAAGTATGGAAATGAATATAATCCAAATGGAAGACCAATGCAATCGCTAGTACCTCGTGTATCATTTGCGTTTTATTAACTCGTTTGATACTTTTGTTTTCGAGAAGAAGACGGGTAGCTAGTCCATTAAGCTTAGGAAATGCGGGACAAAGCAAAACAAGATGAAATCAACTTACGTAAAGACACTATTGAAATCCTCTCTCACTAAACTCATTTGATATTTTTGTTCATTGTATAGAAATCTTCAACTAGATTACCTTGATCTCTATCTCATCCATTGGCCTATGAGATTAAAACCTGGGACGTCGTTCACCATACCTTTTAATGAGGAAGACATTCTTTCCTTGGACATGAAGTCTCACTACAAGAAAAATGACTTATTATGATGAATTAATTCATCATAATAAATACAAAAATCACCGTAATAAGTTATTACAACGATAAAAAATTCATCGTAATAAAATACAAACTCGTCGTAATAACTTGTTGTCGTAATAATTTATTACGACGACTTATTTTCGTCGTAATACTCCTATTACGGCGAAACCATATCGTCGTTATATATTTTTTAAAAATTAATTTAAATAAAAACCTATTACGGTGACTTATTTTTACCGTAATAGAGAGCTATTACGGTCCGTAATAAGGTTTAAATATTTTTAAAATTTAAATAAAAACCTATTGCGGTGACTTATTTCGCCGTAACGACAAAAATAAGTCACCGTAATAGGTTTTTATTATTTTAAAATTTAAGTAAAAACCTATTACGACGACTTATTTTTGCCGTAATAGCTCCCTATTATGGCAAAATAAGTCATCGTAATAAGTTTTTATTTAAATTTTAAAAATAATAAAATTTTATTTTAATATTTTTTGTTTTTGCATCTGTTACAATAATATAATATAATATTACAGCAATGATATTAGAAATAATTTTCTAATATAAAAGTTTCACAAAAAATTTAATAAAAGTTTTCATTCATTTCAATAAAATCATCATATACAATATTTTTGAGAATACATAATTAAAAAAAATACATGTACTATAGAGGTGAGGCCTGCTGGGATCCACTAGGACGATATCAGGCACTAGCTGTCGCATGAAAGTAGTGAGCTCATCAATCATCGCCTTTAGATCCTGAATGGTCTTCTCTTGCTGAGCGAGCTTATCCTCTTGCTGACGTAGCTGCAAAACAAATGAACTAAATTAGTGCAAAATAACATAAATAAATATAGCAAAATAAGATAAGTTTAAAGTAGAGTTATTACATAATGCGCCGACAGATGACGCCTTTGTCAGAGCTGGAATGTAAGGAGAATCATCTGGCCTCGATGTAGGAGGAGTATCTCTCGAAGACATCTGCAAACAAACATACAAACTAGAATTAATAAATAAGAAAGTATAAACA